>JAODAL010010655.1:0-103993 GCA_025379985.1 Phyllomedusa bahiana | reverse complement strand
GTTACAATGTATCGCCTGCCAATTCCCCCCAGTAAAATTTGCCCCTCACATCCGCCTTTCTACAAATGTTCCCCTGCAACCCCCCCTCTAGTTAAAATGTATCAGCCTGCACACCCCACCTTTTATTACTTTGTTTCGACTGACCCCGCCTCTAGTAAAATGTATCACCTGACTCCGCCTCTGCTAAAAATGTATCAGTGACCTTCCCTCTAGTACAATGTATGCCGTTCACTGCTCTAGTACAATGTATCAGCCTGCCCATCTGCCTCTTAGTACCCAATGTATCAGCCTGAAACATCCGCCTCTAGCTACAAGGGATCAGCCTGCACATCCACCTCTATCTACAATGTATCAGACCTGCCATCCAACCTCTAGTTACCCTGTATCAGCCTGCACATCCGCCACTAGCAACAATGTATCAGCCTGCTCATCTGCCTCTAGTTATAATGTATCAGCCTGCACATCCGCCTCTAGCAACAATGTAATCAGCCTGCTATCAGCCTTAGTTATAATGTATCAGCCTGCACATCCGCCTCTAGCTAAATGTTTTCAGCCTGCAACATCCGCCTCTAGCTACAATGTATCAGCCTGCTCATCTGCCTCTAGCTACAATGTATCAGCCTGCACATCCGCCTTTTAGCTACAATGTATCAGCTGCAACATCCACCTCTAGTACAATGTATCAGCCTGCACATCCCCTCTATCTACAATGTATTCAGCCTGCACATCCGCCTCTATTACAATGTATCAGACTGCACACCACCTCTAGTTACAATGTATCAGCCTGCACATTCCACCTCTATTACAATGTATCAGACTGCACATCCACCTCTAGTACAATGTATCAGCCTGAAACATCCGCCTCTAGCAAAAAAGTATCAGCCTGCACATCAGCCTCTAGCAACAATGTATCAGCCTGATCATCTGCCTAAGCTACATGTATCAGCCTGCACTTTTCCGCCTCTAGCTACAATGTATCAGCCTGCACATCGCCTCTATCTACAATGTATCAGTCACTGCACACAATACCCGACATCCCCATCTGCCTCTAGCTAAATGTATCACCTGCACATCCACCTCTAGCTCAATGTATCAGCCTGCACACCCCGCCTCTTAGCTACAATGTATCAGCCTGCACATCCGCCTCTAGCTACAATGTACCCAGCCTGCTCATCTGCCTCTAGTTACAATGTATCAGCCTGCACATCCACCTCTAGCTCAATGTATCGCCTGCACAACCCTCTAGTACTATGTATCAGCCTGCCAATTGCCTTTTATCTACAATGTATAAACCTGCACATCCTGTCATTTTCCGGGCCCCCTCTAGCTACAATGTATCAGCCTGACACCCTCTGCCTCTAGCTAAAATGTATCAGCCTGCCATCTGCCTCTAGCTACTTGTATCGACTGCACACCCGCCTCTAGAAAATTTTTTCAGCTGAACATCCCCCTCTAGCAAAAATTTTCAGCCTGAACATCCGCCTTAGCTAAATGTATCCCCTGCCACTCCTCTGACAATGTATCAGACTGCACATCCGCCTCTTTTCATGTACACCCTGCACATCTGCCTTGCTCAATGTATCAGCCTGAACACCCCCCCTCTATCTCATTGTATCACCCTGCACCCCCGCCCTAGTACAATGATCAGCCTGAACATCCCCTCTATCTAAATGTTTGCTGAACATCTGCTCTGTACAATGTAACCTAAAATCCGCCTCTACTCAATGTATCAGCCTCTCTTTTCCCTCTAGTACAATGTATCAGCTGCACATCCGCCTTAGTCAATGTATCCCCTGACATCGCCTCTAGCCAATGTTTCAGCCTGAACTCTGTCTTATCAATGTATCAGCCTGACTCCTGCTCTAGCTACAATGTATCAGCCTGCACATCTGCCTCTATCTACAGTATCAGCCTGCACATCCGCCTCTAGTTACAATGTATCAGCCTGCACATCCCACCTCTAGCACAATGTATCCAGCCTGCACATCCGCCTCTAGCTACAATGTATCAGCCTGCACATCTGCCTCTAGCTAACAATGTATCTCTGCACATCCGCCTTTAGCTACAATGTATCAGATCTTCCTGCATTCACTTTTTTTTTTTATGTAACCCATGGCTGATGCCTTCGAGGGCCTGATGGCTAATGGGAATGTTGGGAGAGAGGTCAGAGATCCCAGCCATCCAGGGCACAATTGCCCCGGACCACGCTGGCTCCTGATCACACTCACACCTCGCATCTAAGGTCTGACGTATGTGACTAGTCAGGCGGAGCTGAGAACTGTAGATAGAAGTGCTCCTGGCATGATGGTGGACGTGAGGCAACAGGTATTGACTGAGGGACCTTAACGATTGGCGATAGGATGGCTGCGGCACTGGGACTACATGTCACAATGCATATGGGAAGTTTATTCTGCAACCGTACAAACGTCCAGGCTTTCTGAAGCCAAGCCCACACTTGCAGCAGGGAACCGAGGGGCAAGCAGTGTGACAAAATATGTCCAATTATACATGTTTTAAATGTAGGATGACCCAATACTTGCTGCATTCTGTGGAATGACCCTGCAAAGGTTTTTGTCTAAAAGCTGGAAAAACCCCTTTAAGCCCCTCATCAACTGCAATCAGGAAGCAGAGACCGGATAAAACTGTCCCTGGCCATCTTTCTATGGAGAGCTCGCTGTCACGGATCTTTGAGCTGCTGCTAATTTTTGCAAAGGAACGTTTGTGGACAGTAAAGGTCAAAAGGCACCTGATTAAAGAAGTTTCTAAGATTTTTATTAAAAAAAAAAACAACTTACCCCCTTGCACTGTGTTTAATTAGAAAATGACCCCATACTTAAAGGGGTTGTCTCACTACCAGGATTTGCTGCTTTTTATGTTTAAAGATCTTGCCAAAAACAATCACTTTCCCAATATGTGTCCATTAACAGTGTCCTACCATTCCTAATATCCCCTCTTGTATGGCTGCAATCAGCCCTCAGTTTGCTATAGCTACAGACCTGTTGATTCTCTCCTGATAGGCTTGCCAGCACTGGTTGCCTACAGCTACAGACCTTTTGATCACTCCTGATAGGCTTCCAGCACTGTTTGCTATAGCTATGAGACCTGGCTTCTACGGCAGCCAAGGGAATCCAGTAAACACGCCCCCTGAATTCAAAATGAAACCAAGAAAAACAGGACTGCAGGTAATATGAAATCAATGTAGTGAGACAACCCAATTAACTCTTTGACCATGATCACCTCTGATCCCTGTTCCCAGAGCTCCAGTGCCCTCCTTTCCCCTCAGTGCACCAAAATTCATTAGATCACATGAGCTCCAAAAAGAAGGAGGATCCACACAACTCTGTAATAAAATGATTTTGTCTATGAAAAAGACTTTAAAATCATAGGGCGGCAAGATCGAGACCAAAAACTCTTACATGCTCCGAACTCCTGTCTAAATTCCAATTCATAGTAGGATACACATCACACCCCTCTAGTATAGAAAGCGTGACTGACCCCCTAAAAACACACATTCTAATTAGACCATGTAATTAGTATCAGACTACACCCCTTTCCTCATACCACAACTTACATAATAACATTTGGCATAACCAAACAATATCACACCCCCAGGTAGCAATGAACTATTATTTTACATCAATGATACACATTAGTCTATTGCGCTTTTTTTTTTTTTTGTTTGTTTTTATTGTTATTATCGACATTCATATTTTGGTTGTCTTGACGTCCTCAGTGTTTGTTTGGTGGTGCGTCATGTCTTGTTGTGCTGTCAGACCATACATTTGGCATCCTAAATTGCAGTGATACAGCAGCGTGAGTGCATCACATTCAATACATTCCTTGCTGAGATCATTTACAATAGAATTTGCTTCAAACATTGTTATTATACCTTTACATACACATTTTGACTGTGTTGTGTATTATTTAGTCGAATTCATCAATCATGTAATGTATCGTGTTTATTATTATTATTAGTAGTCAATACATTACATTCCGCTGCTTAACAATAAGTATATAATGATAGATAGATAGCTATAGATAAACTGTATACAATTGGACAAAGTTTTATTTATTTATCGATCTATCTATCTAACTATCTATCTTCCTCATATCTATCTCATATCTATCCCATATCTATCTACTATACTATCTATGCCATCTATCTATCTCATCTCATATCTTATCTATCAATCATATATCAAACTAGTCTATCTATCTCTCTATCTCATATCATCTCATATAACTATCTATCATCTAACTATCTATCTATCTCATATCAATCAATCTCATATCTATCTATACAATCTCATATCTCTCAATCTATCTAACTATCTATCTATCTCATATCTATCATCTATCTATCTATCTATCTATCTATCTATCACACATCTATCATCTCATATCATCCATAACTATCTACCTATCTATCTAACTTATCGCTCTATCTATCTATCTATCTCATATCTATCTATCTCATAATCTATCTACTATCTTATCTATCTATCTATCATCTATCTATCTATCTATCTAGTATCATAATCTATCTATCTCATATCTATCCATATCTATCTATCTATCTAACTATCTATCTATCTATCTATCTATCTCATATCTATCTATCTAGCTATCTATCTCATATCTATCTATCTATCTATCTATCTATCTATCTATCTCATATCTATCGATCTATCTCATATCTATCTATCTATCTATCTTATTCACATATCAATCAATCTATCAATCTATCTATCTATCTCATATCTATCTATCTATCTTATATCTATCTAGTCTACTCATATCCTATCTATTCTCATATCTATCTCTATCTCATATCTAACTATCTATCTAATCTAATCTATCTCATATCTATCTTATCTATCAATCTCATATCTATCCCTGGTCTGACTCTCTTATTTAGTCTATCTATCTAACTATCTATCTATCTACGAAAAATAGGCTGGGATACAAAAAGGGACTATTGCGCTCAGTACACAAATGGTGGCCACGAAGGCGTAAGAAAAATGGTATTAAGTAAGTAATTTATTATAAAAAATGGAGTCCTTTAGATCTCACACTTAAAAGATTACAATAAAAAGGCCTGACCGCGTTTCACATGGAACACCCACGCTTCATCAGAAGGTACACATGCAGACAGTATAACCAGAGATCTAAATAGGAAGCGGACGGAATCCAGCCTCTGTATACATACAGTGGGGAATAAGTATGTTGATACAACTGGCAATTTTGGCAAGATTTCCCACTACAAAGAATAGAGATGCCTATAATTTTAATTGTAGTACAATGCCACTGTGAGGGACAACAGTCTAAAAAAAATCCATAAAATCCCATTGTATATTTTTTAAATCATTAATTTTGAAATTTATTGTAAGAAATTAAGAAATTGGATCACCGACCAACCATCAGCGTAATTGTGGCTCTGCACAGACCCTGTTGGCTTTTTTCTTAGAAGTCCTCCAGCTCATGCACTCATCTACCTTTTTAATTGCACCAGCTTTAACTTGTTACCTGTATAAAAGCACTCTTTGACCGCACACTCAATCAATCATATCCAACTCCCACCATATGAAGACCAAAACAACCGTCTAGTACTCCAGGACAAAAAATTGAAGACCTGCACTATGCTGTAAAGGGCTACAGGACAATAGGCAGAAGCTTGGTGAGAAGACAACAACTGTTTTGCAAGGGCACAATTAGTAGAAAATGTACGAACCACAAGATGAACAGTCAATGTTTACTCGGTCCAGGCGGGGCTCCCTGCAAGTATCTCCCTCGTGAGGTAAGGATGATTCTGAGAAAGGTGAGGAATCAACCCTGAACTACATGGGAGGACCTGGTCAATGACCTGAATAGAGCTGGGTCCACAGGCTCAAAGATTACTGTTAGTAACACACTACACAGTCATGGATTAAAATCCTGCAGGTCATGTAAGGTCCACTGCTCATGTCAGCACAAGTCCAGGACCGTATGAAAGTATGCCCAACCTGATGATCCCAAGGAGGCCAGGAGCTAAGAACTGTGGTCAGATGAGACCACAATAGAACTTTTTAGTATCAGAACTCCACTCTCCATGTTTGGAGAAGAGAAGAAAGGATGTAGTACAACCCCAAGAACACCTACCAACCGTGAAACATAGGGGTGAAAACATCATACCTGGGGTGGCTTTTCTTCCAAGGAAACAGGACAACTGCCACCATATTGAGTGGAAGGGGAAGGGACTATGTATCACAGATTTTGGCCAACAACCCTCCTTCCTCAGTAATGGACATTGAACATTGGTCATGGCTGGGTCTTCCAGCAGGACAATGACCCAAAACACACAGCCAGGGGAAAATAAGGAGTGCCCATAAGAAGCATTTTTCAAGTCCTGGAGTGGCCCACCAGTCCCTACAGACCCAAACCCAACCAAAAATCATATGGAGGGAGCTGAAACTCATGTAGCTCAGCGACAGCCCCGAAACCTTCAAGATCTGGAGAAGATCTGAATGGAGAGGATGGCCAAAATTCCTGCTTTAAGTGTCTGCAAACTTGGGTCAAGAACTGTTCGAAAAACGACGAACCACTGTAATTGCAAACAAAGGTTTCTTTAACTAAATATAAAGATCTGTCACTCTGTTGTATCAAATACTTATTTAATGCAATAAAATTGCAAAGAATAATGGAAAAATTCATAAAATGTGGATTGTTCTTGATTTTTTTTTAGATTTCTATTTCTCACAGCTTCAAAGTGCTCCACAATAAAAATTACAGACCCACCATTTTTGTAGGTGGGAGAAACTTGCAAAACGCCATTGTATCAAATACTTATTTTTCCCATATATACTATATATTTTTGTACTGTTTTCACTTTACGTCATCATGGACTGTCCTGGTTGGATCCAACTTTGAATTTCCTAGGGGATCACGCTCAGCTTGGACTGTCCCTTGGGTCTCTGTCCTTTTTTGTAAGACGGTTATCTGCACACAGGTCTGGTCCTACCCCAGTCTGTAACTTTTGACTTGCCTCAGCCAGCTTATTATTCTCAGCACAGGATTAGTACAGAAACAACACAAAATCTAATCAAAACCTCAGCCGCCTGTGCCACTGGCTAAACACATTTAGTCAACCCCCCTCTCTAACCAGTGGTTCTGTACTTCCCGCACAGCCCCCCAGACCAGATCCACACCAGACTCCCCGTAGACGAGCTCCACCCAGCCTTCGGGTAATCCATAGCCTCCGCCTCAGCACCGCAGTCACTCCATATCGAGTACAAAACCACATCAAAGGCCTTTAGAGACCTACCGAAAAACTGTCTGGAAATGTTGTAAGCCCCCCCTCGCCATGCTTAGGCTGTTTCAAGACAAAGCCTACCCCTACGATACCAGCCACAGTAACCAGTACTCTAGCAGACTAACTGTGTGGTCTGTAACCTTGATTCATCTGACCCCATATACTGGCATCCCCCCAACAAAACCGTTACTTGCTTACAACATCTGCAGCTAGGCCTCTGGCATGCAAACCACCTAGTGGGCAGTAAACTGCGAGATATGCCAAATTGTTCCATGTCCTATATAAAAAGCCCCACTGCAGGTTTTTCTCACTATATGACATGAAATCAGAATAAACCTTCCCGTTTTAGGGTCAATTAGGAACCAAAATAATTTATATTTTGCCAAACACATGGCGTAATAATAGAGTGAGAATTTAAGGCATTTTTATTACTTTCTACAACAAGTCAGAAGTTCCAACACTGGGATTACTCTGCCTGTAACAATTTGGGACCCAGCCCATATGATGATGTCTTGTGGTATTGGATGCTTCTGATAGGTTCATTGGGCAACATCTCCGTTTACATAGAGAACACAACTGTGGATTATTTTAATTCCCACCCAGTAACACACTGTTTGTGTAGTGTAACATCATGGGAAAAAGTCCCTAAAGAAATCAGCGCAAGATATCAGGAAGAGAATTGTGGACTTGCACAAGTCTGGATCATCTTTGGATGCAATTTCCAGAAACCTGAAGGTGCCGACGTCATCTTTATAAACAATTATACAAAATACAAACAAGATGGAATGTCCAGACCATATCATACCACTCAGGAAGTAGACGGGTTCTGTGTCTCGGAGATAACATGCGGCAGTCCGCCATCCTGCATATCAACCCAAGAACCCCAAAAGCTAAAAGACCTTGTGAATATGCTGGCGGAAGCTTGGTAAGATTGTGTCATTATACACCATGCAAACGAGTACTGTACATGAACATGGGCTGAAAGGCCACCCTCTGCCAGGAAGAAGCCATTACTCCAAAGGAAACATAAGGAAAGCAGATTAAAGTTTGCAAATTCACAGGAACAATACCTATATTTTTTCGAGACAAGTCATGTGGTCTGTAGAAACTAAAATTGAACTGTTGCCATAATGACCATCGTA
Organism: Phyllomedusa bahiana; assembly: GCA_025379985.1. NCBI lineage: Eukaryota > Metazoa > Chordata > Amphibia > Anura > Hylidae > Phyllomedusa > Phyllomedusa bahiana. Next base: position 95,563 of record JAODAL010010655.1, on the reverse strand, counting down.
TAACATTTGGAGGAAAAAAGGGAGAAGCTTGTAAGCCAAAGAAACATCGTCCCGAACTGTGAAACACGAGGTGGCTGCACATGTTGTGAGGTTTGAGTTTTGCTGCAGGAGGACTGTGTACTTCACAAAATAATGGCCCATCATGATGAAAGAAGATTATGTGAAAAACTGAAGCAACATCTCAAGACATCAGCCAGCAAGTAAAGCTTGGGTGAAATGGGTCCTTTTAAATGGACTATGACCCAAGCACTGCAAACTGCTTACAAAGTGCCTAGGAGAACCAAGTCAATTATTTTGGAGCGGTCGCCGTCACAAAGCTCTGATCTCAATCCTATTTGAAAATGTATGAGCAAAGCTGAAAAGGCCCGGTGCAGCTAGTGCGACCATCCAAACATGCTCAGTTACAACCAGTTCTGGTGTGCAGAGGAAGGGGCCCAAAATTCCTACCAACTATTGTGAGAAGCTTGTGAAGGGTCCCATAATGTTTAAGGCAAAGCCACCAAATACTAATGAAATGGATGGAAAATTTTGACTTTGCAGAGAGAAATAAAATGCCTTAAAATTCTCTCTCATTATTCAGCATTTGGCAAATAAAATAATTTTGGTTCCTAATTGCCCTAAAACGCGGGAAGAGTTTATCTGATTTCATGTCCATATAGTGAGAAAACTGCAGATGGGGCTTCTTATTATAGTGAATGGAAACTTCTGGTTTCAATTATATCTTTGTCATGAGTGTATATTTATTGAACATGATTGTGTTAAGCAAAATATCTATTATTTACAGTGTATATGAGGAAGGTGTAGTCTGATACAAATTACTTGGTCTAATTATATTGTCACCGCATTAAATTAGAGGTGTGTGTTGGTGAATACTTACTATATTATATGAACTTAGCAGAAATTCACTACATTAAGAAATGGTCGTTATGTCTCTGTCTTGCCGCACTATAATTTTCAATAAACGAGACATTTACAAGCAGAAGCTTTTGCCGGATCCTTTCTGCTAATTTTGGATCACTAGATCATTTTCATAGGCAAAGAGGTTAAGAATGTATATTAAAATTAGGTAACAATCAGAACACCAAGAGAAAACTGGGAAAGTTTTCAAGACACTTCTTGGTATCGTAGGGGTGGGACAATATAGGAAAGGGGCAGGGCTGAAAAATAGCCAAACCATTGGTGTCCCGGGTGCCCCTGCGACTCTCATCCCACCATGCGGGCCAGGCCACGCACGCTCTTCCTCTGACCAGTCTCCTGCCCATACTTACCCAGCCGCCGCTCCTGCCAAAGCTCCTTGTCTCCTGTTAAATTAAAAGGGCCCAGCGCACCGAAATTGGGTATTGCCGTCCACTGCCCTTATTAAGCATGACCCTTCCTGATCCTCTTGCCAGATCTTTAGTGCCATATAGCCTACTGAGAAAGCGATCCTGAGTCTTAAGTTTTTTTGTATAACCGTGTACTAAATATGTGCTAAATGTAGCATTTGCATGAGCCAATGTGAGGTTGTGGCTTCTAACATAAATTAAGTGTAAAATTAAGACAGGACAAAAATAGAATGGTGTCCCATTGAATTTGGTTTTTCTCATGGAGCTTTTAAATAGCAGTGAAGAACCATTAAAGAACTGCCTCTGCCCAACTTTTAAGATGTGTCTTCCAGTTCGTTGCCTATCCTTTTACTCTTCATTGGAACACTTTAAAGGGTTATTCCTATCAAACTGTTTGACAGAGCCTGTTCTTCACAGCCATCTTCAGGCTTCCACTTACTGTTCAGCGCCTGTGGTGGTTCTACAGCTTTCAGGCTTTCCCTTCCTATTTCCAACTTGTTGCCAGTTCTTGCAGCTTCAGGCCCCACTTCCTGTCCCAGAGCTTTGGGTGGTTCTACAGCTTCAGGCTCGACTTCCTATTCAGCTATTTGGGCACTCTACAGCTTCAAGCTGCAGACTTTCTGTTTCAGGCTGTGGGCAGTTCCGATACTTTTCAGGCTCTCACTTCCTGTTCACTGTGGGTGGTTCTACAGCTTCATGCCTCCACTTCGTGTTCAGGGCTGTGGGTGGTTCTACACTTCAGGCACCCACTTTCTGTTCAGGCTGTGGGTAGTTCTACAGCTTAGGCTCCCACTTCCTGTTCAGGCTTTCGATGGTTCTACAAGCTTTCAGGCTCCCAATTTCTGTTCAGGCTGTGACGGTTTTTCTACAGCTTCAGGCTACCACTTTCCTATTCAGGCGTGGGCGGTTCTACAGCTTCAGGCTACACTTCCCGTTCAGGCTGTGAACAGTTCTATACTTTCCAGGCTCCACTCTCTGTTCAAGGCTGTGGGCGGATTCTACACTTCAGGCTCACACTCTCTGTACGGCTGTTGGCAGTGTCTACAGCATCAGGCTACACTTCCTGTTCAGGCCTGTGAGCGGTCCTACAGCTTCAGGTCCAACTCTGTTCAGTGCTGTGGGCGGTTCTACAGGCACAGGCTCCCACTCTCTGTTTCAGAGCTGTGGCGGTTCTACAGCTTCAGGCTCCCACCTCAGTTTCAGGCCTGTGGGGCGTTCTTTCACATCAGCTCCCACTCTCTATTTTCAGCTGTGGGCGGTTCTCACAGCTTCAGGCTCCCACGCTCTGTTCCGGCTGTGGGCGGCATCTACAAGCTTTCAGCTCCCACTCTCCAGTTCAGATGTGGGCGGTTCGACAGCTACAGGCTCCAACTTCCTATCAGGCTGTGGGCGGTCCTACCAGCTTTAGCCTCCAACTTCCTGTTCAGGCTGTGGTCGGTCTACAGCTTCAGGCCTCCAACTTTCTGTTCAGGCTGGGGGCGTCCTACAGCTTCAAGCATCACTTCCTGTTCAGGCTGTGGACAGTTCTACAGCTTCAGGTCCCACTCTCTGTTCAGGCTGTGGGCGGTTTTCTACAAGCTTCAGCTCCAACTTCCTATCAGCTGTGGCGGTCCCTACAGCTTCAGAGCTCCAACTTCCCTGTTCAAGGCTGTGGGCAGTTCTAGAGCGTCAGGCTCCCACCTCCTGGTCAGGCTGTGGGCCGTTCTATAGCGTCAGGCTCCCACCTCCTGGTCAGGCTGTGGGCCGTTCTATAGCGTCAGGCTCCTACTTCCTGGTCAGGCTGTGGGTGGCTCTACAGCAGTGACATTTCAGTTCTGCTATTCCTAGCTGAGCCTGAAAGAGGGGCATTAGTGATGGAGGGGTTTTAACAGAAGGGCACAAGGCTTCAGAGTTCCAAAGGGTTCAAGATTGTCAGTAAGAAACAAACAAGTTCCTGTGCTGCTGATAAGATACAGCAGGGAGTGACATCCCCACCCTGGCCAGGGCAGTTAGAGCAGAGAGAGGTGGTTGGTAACCTAGGAAAGCTTGTGTACACAAGCAGGAGATAATAAATGCTATAAGCAAAATCAGAACAGCAATGTATTAGGTAATCACCTCGATTTACTTTTGCCTCCATGTTTAAACCTACATCAGTGAAACTGAAAACACCCTTTAATATCAAAAAACTCTAGGTACAACCCTGCCAAGACTTGTCTCGCCCAAAACTATAGTTCTCCTTTGGGAAGGAGGCAACAATTTTAGGCTCTGTTCACACTATACTTGGGGCATACACATGTCTTGCTTGTTTGACACTTGCCACTGAACGTATGCCAAGACAGTTGCATACATCCGCCATTGAAAGAATAGATGGGAAACAGCACAAGGCAGAAACACGATATATTCATGGAGAGAAGCAGACATCCAAATTGAGCAATTTTTTCCGCCATTACGTGTCAAAATGCGCACAAAAAAAACACAGGGCAATAGGGTCCCATTTAATTAAATGCGAATAAGTGTGCATCAGGCAGACAGCTGCGTTTATTCTACTCCCCATAATAAAAATAAAAAAAAGGAGTGCAGGACCATTACCAGTGCACAAATACCCCAAAAGAAGCTGTGAAAACAACGCTCTGTACTGAAAAATGCACCAAAAAAAAAATAAAATAAAGAAACCCTTTAGAGTAAGGCTATGTTCACACAGCTTAAACTGGGACGTATCTCGCCCCATATTTTGCGCCGTACTGCGTGAATTACGGCTGGAATACGTCCCAGTCATTACAGTAATCCACAGTTCTCATAGAGAACTATGGATTACGTCTCCTCTCCCCGCTCGGCGAATCCGCCGCGGGAGGAGATAAGTGACATGTGAACTACTAGCGGCGTATACGTGCCGCTAGTAATGATAGTCTATAGGCCGGCGAGGCGCCGGCCCCCACTCACGCCCCCGCTCCACCCCCGTCCACACGGCTGATTTTGTTCCCATTTTCGGAGAGTTTCCTTGTCCGAAATGGTCCAAGTCCATTTCCATTGATTCCTATGTAATACAGCGCTGTGGTTCACACACAAGGTTTTTGCTTGCGTTTTCTGCGCTTCTTTGGATGCTGAAGAAGAAGCGTCATATCAATTCTTAAAGCCTTAAAGGGGTTGTCTCACTACAAGGATCGCTGCTTTTTATGTTAAAGATCTTGCGAAAACAAGTCACTTTGCAATATGTGTCCATTAACAATGTCCTACCTATTCCTAGATATCCCCTCTTGTATGGACTGCATCAGCTCCTCAGGTCGCTATAGCTACAGACCTGTTTGATCTATCCTGATAGGCTGCTAGCACTGGTTGCTATAGCTACAGACCTGGCTTCTACTGCAGCCTAGTAGAAGCCAATAAACATGCCCCCGAATTCAAACTGAAACCAAGAAAAGAGAACTGAGGTAGGATGAATCAATGTAGTGAGACAACCCCTTTAAAGGGGATGTACCGCTTCATCAGTTTGGCTGTTCTCTTGAAGCATGAGCCTCTCATTTCCTGAAATTCAGGGGCATTTATTCCCCTCCCAGCTGGGTGTTTCTTAACTGAAAAGGGATGAACTCAGCACTGATCTCTCACAGCTGGACGGTTGCTACAGTTGAATCCAGTACAGATTTGTCTCCCTTCCCATGTTTACATAAAGCACCAACACGCAGGAGCATTAAGGCACTGTGGCACAATAATGCTGTTTTCGGATTATAGAGACCGCTGCAGTGTCAATGAGAAGCACTTGGCTGTATAGAGTGAAAAAAAAATCTCGGTCCCTTACACGCAGGAGCATTAAGGCACAAGTCTCCTGTTTTCTGATTATAGCGACAGCTGCAGTGTCAATGAGGAGGCAGCTAGCTGTAGAGTGTGAAATTGTTCACGGCCCCTAATTCTGAGTGAGAGGCAGGAATGCAAGCTCCGTGAATACAGCCATCCGGTGGGAGGGAGGGGGGGCTGAACATAATGTAAATTATTAGAGCCCTCAGCTAATGAAATGCAAGGTGGTAGGACCTGGCCAGCACTGGGGAACAGAAGATAAGGAACACTGTGAGAACAAGGCAGCTTTGCTAATGACCTCCAATTGCAAAGTTACTTGTTTTTACTGTCCCCTTATTCTGAAGGCCATTTAATGAAATGATACAACCCCTTTAATCAATGCTGAAAATCCCCATAGGAATCAATGGAGAGCTTCACAACCTTGTCCAAAAACTTGGTGCGGTCGGGACTCTGATTTGAGCACTGAAAATCCCATAAGGGTCTGTTCACACGGCCTATGTAAAATGCCAGTTGGATTCTGTTTAAGAATCCGCTGGTATTATATGGTCTTTCAAAGGATTTGGGGGACGGTTCTGTCCACGGTTTGCGGATTCGCCCATTCCCATAACCATTGAATTGCACATCTTTTGCCCAAAAACTGGGTGGAAGATTATGCATGTTCCAAGTTTTTCTGGAACACCGGTGGCTGAAAATCCGTTCAGTGTAGACTACTGAACAGATTTCTATTAAAGTCTAAAGGGAGGGTTTCCTATTGGCTTTCAGATGGTTTCCAAAACCGCAAACAATTTGAAAATCCGACCAATAAACCATGCCGTGTGAACCTACCCTTAGGCTGAATGCACACAGTCTGGATCACCATCACCCTGACCCCGTGTATCGAGCAAAACGGATCGAGTGCTGCAGACAACCTAGACCAGGGGTCTCAAACTGCGGCCCTCCAGCTGTTGGGAAACTACAACTCCCATCATGCCCACTGTTATAGATTATACAAATGCATGATGGGAGTTGTAGTTTTCCAACAGCTGGAGGGCTGCAGTTTGACACCTGTGACCTAGACTCTTCGGTTCCAAATTACTTGGATGCTCAAAAAAGTGTTGCAGTGTTGTGCGAAGAAAGGCACAAGGTTAGTACATACAAAAAGTACTAGCTACCCTGTTTCCCCGAAAATAAGACAGCGTCTTATATTAATTTTTGCTCCTAAAGATGAGCTAAGACTTATTTTTATGGGAATTTTTTTTTTTCTATGAACAATAATTCACATTTATTGTTGAACAAAAACCAACATGTATTAATATACTGTAGTGATTTCATCACATACATCAGCAGAAGCAGCCAAACTCTGAATTACATTTAAAAAAAAAAAGAAAAGCACAATGTCTTATTTTTGGGGGTGTCTTATTTTCGGGGAAACAGGGTAGGTTCAATATATATTGTCGCAATACGGTGCTAGGGAGCGGGTTTTTTTGTCTTTTCTCTTGCACACAAAAGAAGGTAGGTAAACACTCACCAGTAAGTTCACCTTCCAATGGGATCTGCATAGAGTCCCTCCACGCACGGTGCACTTCGGAGGTGAATATCCAGCTGTAGATATCCCGTAGTAGAAAAGCAAATCCAGAACTCGTGCTCATGATACATGGATAATTATAACGGACGCATTTTATTCAGAAAATCATTAAAAACATAGGATAAAACCAAATGAACGCTGTTGGGTTTACGCGTTTCGAGCCCGTAGATCTGCCTTAGTCGTGTTACGAATAAAGTGCGTCTTTTGTAATTATCCGGGTATCCTGAGCACGAGTGCTGGAGTTTCTTCTGGATTTGCTTTTCTCTTGCACACTATACTTGGGGCATACACATGACTTGCTGGTTTGACACTTGCCACTGAACGTATGCCAAGACAGCGGCATACATCCGCCATTGAAAGAATAGATGGGAAACAGCACAAGGCAGAAACACGATCTATTCATGGAGAGAAGCAGAGCGACCTTCTTTTGAGCACTTTTTGACATCCAAAACGAGCAATTATTTTCCGCCACTACGTGTCAAAATGCGCACAAAAAAAACAAAAAAGGGCAATAGGGTCCCATTTAATTAAATGTGAATAAGTGTGCATCAGGCACACAGCTGCGTTTGTCCCCATAAGGCTGCTTTCACACAGCGCAGTTTTGGTGCAGCTTTAACTGCGCTCCAATTAAACGGCCTTTCTTACCAGCGAGCTTTTTGCACCCATCAATACTGTTTGGAAAGGGAGTAATCAGTGTGTTTGTATCCACAACACTTCACACACAGTCATTGATTACTTACTTCAAACCCCTTTCTGAACAATTTAGACAACTGAAAGAAGCTTGCTGGTAATAAAGGCGGTTTAATTGGAGCGCAGTTAAAACTGCGCCAAAACTGCACAGTGTGAAAGCTCCCTAAGGCTATGTTCACACGGCTTATTCACGGCGTAAGTGCGGGACGGATTTCGCCCGCAATTACGGCGTGTGCTCCGGAGCGGGGCCGGCAGCTCGCTGGCCCCATAGACATTCGTTATTCATGGCGCATATACCGCCGGGATAATTAGCATGTCACTTTCTCCCCGCATTTCGCGAGCAGGGAGAGGAGACGGAATCCATAGGTCTCTATGAGAATTGTGGATTACCGTAATGACTGGGACGGATTTCACCCGTAATTCGCGCAGTACGGGCTGAAATCCGCCTCAAAATAAGCCGTGTGAACATTGCCTAAGGTTCTTCCACACAGTGCGTTTTTGATGCGTTTTTTGTGCAGGAGGGCACAGTAATTAATGCTGTACACTGCTGCACAAAAAATGTGGCCAAAAAAAAAAAATAAAAAAAATCGCGATTTCCAGATTTCGCGTTGGCCCAGTACATTGATTGTACAGGAATCCAACGGAAGATAGACACATTTTCTATCTCCCGGAGGTTTACAAACCGTAGACTACAGCAAGGATTTTCTATTGCCGTCTATGTGGCACCGATTACAGTCGGATTTTCAGCGGATTCTAAATACCCCAAAACTCTGACCTTCGACGCAGCCTTAGGCTATGTTCACACGGCTTACTCCCCGCAATTATGCCGGGGTCTTCGGGAGTTGCGCTGATCGGCGTGTACTCCCGCGATGCAGGGGAGGGGGGGGGGGGGCCCCCGGCAGCCCGCCGGCGCCATAGACGAGCATGACTTGCAGCGCGAATAAATGGCACGTCACTTATCTCCCCGCACGTACAATACGATCATATTGTGCGAGCGGGGAGAGGAGACGTAATCCATAGCTCTCTAAGAGAACTATGGATTACCGTAATGACTGGGACGGATTTCGCTCATATTAGAGAGCAGTACGCTCGCAATACGTGGCGAAATGCGCCCCAAAATAAGCCGTGTGAACATAGTCTTAGGCTTAGTCTTTACTGCACTGGTTTATGGATGGATTTTTAAGTGGATTCAGTATTTAGAATCCGCTAAAATCCATCTGTAAATCATCCCCATAGATCAAAATAGAAATTCCGAGCTGTGTAGACTACATTTTCTGAGGTTGGATTTCAAATCCAATTAAAAAGACTTCAAAACATGTCGTATACTTTGCCGGAAACTGTTAGAAAACGGACAAAATCCACGGCAAAAAAAAAAAAAAAAAAAAAACCACAACAACGAAAAAAAACAAAACAAAAAAAAACACAGAATCCGACGGTATTTTACTTTTCCCATGCAGACATTGCCCTGGCCTCAGGTACTTTTTACCCGCGTTTTGTGCAGAGATAGAATATGTTAGGCTGGATGAACACAGCAGCATCTTGGTAATTATTTTGCATTAGTTATTTGCAGGTCAAAACCTGCAAGAGGGGCAATTAGTCCATTGTACCTTTTCTCTATAGGTCCCAGTCCTGATCTTCGCTTACAAATAGGAATGTCAAATATGACACAAACAACTACAGCCTAACACTATTTTACACCGCAAGCACTGCCCTTCTCTTTCACATGCATGGCCGGATCGCAACCTGCTGCGAGAGGCTAGTGCAGGGGTTTTTACTTTGTCTTAAAATCCCTTTAAAGGAGTATTCTCACCACCATGTGTGCCTGGAGGCAAAAACTTTACCTTTGAGCTACTCACAACTCTACACATCAACAGCAGGTCTGACACTAGCTTATTCTGTCCTCAGCCAGGGGGGGGCAAAAACTATGTGACAGGTTCCCTTTAAAGAGAACCTGTCACATAGTTTTTTTCCCCCCTGGCTGAGGACAGCACAAGCTAGTGTCAGACCTGCTGTTTCCAGCGCTGTGTCCCTTATTCTGTAAGATGCTGGCGTTTTCATGTATTTAATGCTCAAATCGGCAGTTTTCAGCCAGAAGAGTCATTCGAAGAGTCCTTCAGAGTGTCAGTTTTTTTTTTAAACCCTGCCCACCTGAGGCTAGCCCCGCCCACCTCAACTGATAAACCTATTACTTTGAATAGGTAGAAACATGTGAATAACTGTCAGTGGGCGGAGCTAGCCTTTGGTGGGCGGGGCTAACACCTGCTCATGAATAAGATTTGAGCATTAAATACACGAAAACTACAGCATCTTACAGAATAAGGGACACAGCCCTGGAAACAGCAGGTCTGTCACTAGCTTGTGCTGCCCTCAGCAAGAGGGGCACAACCTATGTGACAGGTTCCCTTTAAGGGCAGCAACCAGTCATTCACCAAACATGCAGCGATGCCTACTGGAACAAGATCCACTCACGGCTAATATTCAGCCAAGATCCAATTGAGGTAATGGGAACAAGGAGCCCAGTACAATTCATCCAGCCTGGCCGGGGACTGGCCGCCTGCCATGAAGCTAATGTATCTGGCAATGACGGAGGAGCCTCTACCTCCTCTCGGAGCCAGAGAGCTAAAGGGAATCCATCACCTGCTTCTTTTCCTGTGGAAAGGTCTTCTAGATTAGAAAAATAAAATAAAAAATACATAAAACTGAACCCATCGCTCTGTTGCCCCGTCCTGCCGGACTCCGAAGACGAGACAGCGGTAATGCATCACGTCCTGCACCGCAAGGAAGCGGTCAGTAGTGGACTGCACAGACTTGTAGCCCATTACACTAGAGCGGGCACCCTCAAACTGCCGCCCTCCAGCTGCTGGGAAACTACAACTCCCATCCTGCATTTATATACTCTCTAACAGTGGGCATGATGGGAGTTGTAGTTTCCCAACAGTTGGGGAGGGCCGCAGTTTGAGGATGCCTGCACTAGTGGTTCCAGAGAACGGTTAAAGGGATTTTCTCACTACAAAGATGAGCTTTCAGCATGAAGGGACAGTTAAATGAAGACTTTTTCTAAATACATTGGACAAGAGATTTTACTTTAGTCATGAGATAGGAGATATTTTATGTGAGCACACAGGTTTCTATGGTTACATGACCATAAGGGTAAGTTTACGTTTGATTTTGATGCTGTTTTTATGCGCCCGTAACAGCTCTAAAAAAAAAAAAAAAAAAAAAGTTCATTTTCATGGATTCCTATGTAAAACCGCGCTGCCGATCACACGCGACGTGGTTTTTCCACACAATTTTTTGGACGTTGAAAAAAGTAGCGCCATGTAAATTCTTGAACGCCGAAAATCCCCATAGGAATCAATTAAGGGCTTCAAAACCTTGTTGTGGTTTTAGACGCGTTTTTTTCCCCTGCAATTAATTTGTATGGGTGAAAACAGTGTTGGAAAACTTTTGTCGAAAATCTGATCAAATCCTCGTCTGAAAAAGTGCTGCATCGAGTTGCTTTTCAGATGAGATTTTAACGCCGATTTAGACGCTGAAAATTCAACGTCAAAATCAGCCACGTGAACCATAAGGGTATGTTCACACGGCGCTTTGGATCCGATTTTGGATCCTTTTTAGAGGTGTGTTCGGATCCGCGTTTTGGACCCTAAATGGACCCAAACAAGCATCTAACAATGAGAAGTGTGTTACATTGCTTTCAACGTAAAACACACATCAGCGTTCAGACGAGTGATCACCGATGCGTGTTTTCTTGTATCTTTCTGATGCGTCTTTCGGATCCGTCCAAAGAATTGTCATATCTATTCTTGGTCCGAAAGACGCAGCAGACGCCCTATTTATAGCTATAGGTTGCGATCCTGCTGTAGCCAAACACGCACCTGCGCAATTTACGCAGCGATTTTGGATGCGTCTTTTGGATTCAAAAAGGATCCAACACGCCGTGTGAACATACCCTAACTCTGTTACCTGATTAGAGAAGAGAGCGACGTCACCCCATGGACCCACTGAGCTCCAGAGCAAATTAATAATCTGTAACAAGATCACAGATAAAGCCGTTGTTTTCAGTCCTCACAGCACATGTAGCTACTGTTTACTGAAGAGAGAACATCTCCTGCACTTGTCAGCGCAACAGGTCAGCTACTTACAGAGAGGCGAGATATGCTAATTACTGCTATAGCCACCCACAGCCTGAAGAGACAGAGCGAGTGTAATACTGCTTGTGACTCCGTTGCTATGGGCAACAAAGAAGATCTTAGACCAAGTCAGTCTTTATACATATCCCCTAAAGTGACAAAAAAAAAAAAAAAAAAAAATCAAACTTGTATCATTTTGTTTTCTAAGTTGTTTACCATAAGGCTATGTTCACACGGCTTAAACTGGGACGTATCTCGCGCCGTACTGCGCTAAATACGGGGCGAGATACGTCCCAGTCATTACGGTAATCCACAGCTCTCATAGAGAACTATGGATTACGTCTCCTCTCCCTGCTCGTACAATACGCCGAGAAGTGACATGTCAATTATACGCACCGTGAATAATGAACGTCTATGGGGCCGGCGGGCTGCCGCCCCTTCCCCGTACACACGGCGTAATTGCGGGCGAAATACGTCCTGCAATTGTTGCCGTGTGAACATGGCCTAAGGGATAAATACCGTCCTAATGTAACAGATCAGACTTCCGTCCCACTGAAATCTACCTATTGTCTAAATGGCTCTTGGGAACGGAGCTAGGACTCTGCAGCGCCACCGACTGGATGTAGCGCTCCTCAATCCACATCCAACTAACTGAGACTTACAATGTGAATGGGATTAGAGCCAACCAGATACTCATCTGCAGACAGCTGGGCAGAGTGGAGCACGGGCTGGTTAGTTGAGAGGCTTTAGGGGTAGTTTGAAAGCGAGGACGTTCTTCACTGGGGAGAGGTACTTGTAAGGGCCCGTTCACACGGCTTATTTGCCGACGGATTGGCGCCGTATTCCGCGCCGGATTTGCGCTTCAATACGGCGCCAATCCGTCGGAGTCATTACGGTAATCCACTGCTCTCATAGAGAACAGTGGAATCCGTCGCTCCTCCCCACTCGGCAAATCCGCCGCGGGGGGAGAAAGTGACATGCACATTATTTACGGCGCGGACGCGCCGTAAACAATGCATTGTCTATGGGGCCGGGAGCGGCGCCCCCGCCCCCGTCCCGCCCCTTATTCACGGCGGATTTGTGCGCTCAATACGGCTCACAAATCTGTCGGGAATAAGCCGTGTGAACACGGCCTAAGTGTGGAGACTTATACACCATCAGATGCTCTACTGAATTTTACATATATTCTAAAGCGCTCATGGGAAATGAGCTAGGACCCTGCAGCGCCACCTATTGGATGTAGCATTCCTCAATTCCATCTGACTGAGCCTAGCAATGTGACTGGGGTTAATGCTAACCAGATATTCATCTGCAGACAGCTATTATGGGGTGTTTGCCTTTCAGCCGGGCAAAGAAGAATACTGGGTGGTTAACTCGGTGAGAGGCTCTAGCGGGCATCTTGAAAGGGGTTATGCTCCTCATTAGGGAGAGGCATGATGTATGGGATGTGTGTACTGACCTCTACACCATTAGTCGCTCCACTGAAATATAAATTTATTCTAAAGGGCTCATGGGTAAATGAGCAAGGACTCTGCAGCGCCACCGAATGGATGTAGCATTCCTCAATTCCCAACTAACGGTGTGCAAGTCTTCACACCCCTACATTGTGCCTGTCACCCAGTCAACAAGGATTCTACGCTACACCCCAAAATAGCTGTCTGCAGATGAACATCTGGTTGGCTTTAACCCTATTCACACTGCAAGGATCAGCAAGTCGTGACTTGAGGAATGCTACATCTAATAGGTGGCGCTACAGAGTCCTAGCTCATTTCCCATAAGCCACTTAGAATATATGTAAATTTCAGAAGAGCATCCGATATCTTATAAGTCCCCACACCTAAAAGTACCTCGCCCCAGTGAAGAACGTTACCAATTTCAAACTTCCCCTAGAGCCTCTCAACTAACCAGCCCATGTTCTACTCTGCACTGATGAGGGGCGAATGCCCTAAAACAGCTGTCTGCAGATGAAGATCTGGCTGGCTCTAATCCCTTTCACACTGCAAGCCTCAAATTAGTTGGATGTGGATTGAGGAATGCTACATCCAATCGGTGAAGCTGCAGAGTCTCAGTTCATTTCCCAAAAGCCATTTAGAATATATTTAAATTTCAGTGCAGCATCTGTTCGTGTAGAAGTCTCCAAACACCTATAGGTGGCTCCCCCCAATGAGAAGCATTACACCTTTCGAGCTACTCCTGGAGCCTCTCACCTAACCAGCCCATGTTCTACTCTGCACGGATGAGGGAGCAACCGCCCTAAAGCAGCTGTCTGCAGACGAGGTTCTGGTTGGCTCTAATCCTTCCATTTCACATAGAGCAACCTCAGGTAGTTGGATGTGGTTTGAGGAGCGCTACATCCAATTGGTGGTGCTGCAAAGTCCAGTTCAGTTTCCACAAAAAGTTCCATATAGACCTAATCAGCCCATGTTCTACTCTGCACTGATGAGGGAGCAACTGCCCTAAAGAAGCTGTCTGCAGACGAGGTTCAGGTTGGCTCTAATCCCATTCACATAGCAAGCCTCAGTTAGTTGGATGAATGCTACATCCAGTCAGTGGTGCTGCAGAGTCCTAGCTCATTTCCCATAAGCCCTTTAGACCTAATCAGCTCATGTTCTACTCTGCACTGATGAGGGGGCAACCACCTTAAAGCAGCTGTCTGCAGACGAGGTTCTGGTTGGCTCTAATCCCATTCACATAGCAAGCCTCAATTAGTTGGATAAATGCTACATCCAGTCAGTGGTGCTGCAGAGTCCTAGTTCATTTCCCATAAGCCACTTAGACCTAATCAACCCATGTTCTACTCTGCACTGATGGGGGGGGGGGGGATCAAGTGGCCTAAAGCAGCGGTATACAGATGAACTTCTGGTTGGCTCTAATCCCATTCACATAGCAAGCCTCAGGTAGTTGGATGTGGTTTGAGGAGCGCTACATCCAACTGGTGGTGCTGCAAAGTCCTAGTTCATTTCCCATAAGCCATTTAGACCTAATCAGCCCATGTTCTATTCTGCACTGATTAGGGGCAACCGCCCTAAAGCAGCTGTCTGCAGATGAAGTTCTGGCTGGCTAAAATCCCATTCACATAGCAAGCCTCAGTTAGTTGGATGAATGCTCCATCCAGTCGGCGATGCTGCAGAGTCCTAGCTCATTTCTCATGACCCCTTTAGAATATATTGAAAGAAGATGGGTCTGGAATAGAAGTCTGAATTTTTTCCCTTTCGCAGAGATAAGAGATTGATATCGCTTGAGCCGGACTGTTGAGCGATGACTTGAGAAGATTACCAAGAACAAAGCGGGCATGAATAATACAAGCGGCTGCAGCCCATGCATCACAGAGCGGTTACTCTGCCGGGGAGGCCCAGCCTCCATCCGTCATGTGATAGGATGCCGGACCACGTGCAAGCCTGTGCTGGAACGCAAAGCCGAGGGACCCTGGGAGCATCAATCAGCGGCAAGGTGCTGATGAGTCACCCCCGGCCTTCACATACCCGCCGCCGCACCTGGCACCGGGCACACGCTGCACCTTTTATCCCATTATAATAAGACCTTTCTCGTTTTCCATTGACGGGAAATGCTTCGCCGTTAACCCCTCCTGCACCAGCCGCACCTGGACGGGGAGCAACCACCTGCAGACACTTTGCATCATGTGAACCTGACAGGGCAGCAGCAATTTTTGCAAATAGGTGTTCATCCTGTAAATCAACCACAAACCTCTGAGCTGCGGCTGCAAAGAGACAACATAGAAGAAATTCCTTTAATCTTTTGCAGAAAGTCTGATAAACAGAACGAGCAGAGTCTCGAGATAAGAGAGGAGTCATCAGGAGGCAGATTTTGCGCCAAAACTCTTCTCTTGGCCTTTCTTCTTGGAGGTTTTCTGCGCTTACAAGTTAGTTTTTAGGCACTATAACCCACGTCAGCAAATGGACGGATAAATGTAGACCGAACAATACGTCTACTAACTGTTCGCAAAAACCTGTATAAAACCCATTCCTATATACGGTACATCCACATCTCACATAGAGCGTACCCAGCGAGCTGGAAAGAAATGTGACCTGATAATCTAACCTGGAGGTATACCCGCGCCTTGGCTAATGAAAGTCTAATGGGTCCGACGAGCTGCCGGCCCCCCCGCCCCGTTGTACACACCGCCGTATTGCGGGCGTAAAGCCATCCACCGCAGAGGAGAAGGCTAGCCAGGCGTAGACGAGGGGGGTGGGGGGGAGGAGTGAGAGAAGGCTAGCCAGGCGGAGACAGGGGTGGGGGGAGGAGGGGAGAATCGAGCCAGGCGGAGACGAGGGGGGGGGGGGAGAGTGGAGAGAAGGCGATCCAGGCGGAGACTAGGGGGGCGGGGGTGGGTGGAGGAGGGAGAGAAGGAGCCAGGCGGAGACAAGGGGGGGGGTGGGGAGGAGGGAGAGAAGGCGGAGCCAGGCGAGACTAGGGGGGGGGGGAGAGGAGGGAGAGGAAGGCGAGCCAGGCTGAGACGAGGGGGGGGGGGGGAGGTCGAGAAGGCGGGCGCAGGCGGAGAACGAGTGTGGGAGGGAGAGAAGGCGAGCCAGGCGGAGACGAGGGGGGGTGGGGGGGAGAGAGGCTAGCCAGGCTGAGACGAGGGGGGAGGGGTGGGGAAGGAAGAATGCGATCCAGGCGGAGACGAGGGTGGTGGGGGGGAGAGAAGGCGAGCCAGGCGGAGACGAGGGGGGGGGGGGGGGAGGGAGAGAAGGCGAGCCAGGCGTAGACATGGGGGGGGGGGGGAGGGAGAGAAGGCATCAGGCGGAGACGAGGGGTGGGGTGGGGGAGGGAGAGAAGGCGACCAGGCGGAGACGAGGGGGGTGGGGGAGGGAAGAAGGCGAGCCAGGCGGAGACGAAGGGGGGGGGGGAGGAGGGAGAGAAGCGAGTCCAGGCGGAAGACGAGGGGTTGGGGGGGGAGGGAGAGGAAGGCGGAGCAAGGCTGAGTACGATGGGTGGGGGGTAGTGGGGAGAGAAGGCGATCCGGCGAGACGAGGGGGAGGGGGGAGGGAAGAATGGCGACCAGGCGGAGACGAGGGGGGGGGGGGAGGAGGGAGAGAATGCGAGCAAGGCGGAGACGAGGGGGGGGGGGGGGGAGGAGGGAGAGAAGGCGAGGCAGGCGGAGACGAGGGGGGGGAGGAGGGAGAGAAGGCGACCATGCGAGACGAGGGGGGTGGTGGGGGGAGGTAGAGAAGGCGTGCCAGCGGAGAGAGGGTGGGGGGGGGAGGGAGAGACGGCGAGCCAGGCGGAGACGTGGGGGGGGGGGAGGTAGAGAAGGCGAGCCAGGGCGTAGACGAGTGGGGTGGGAGATAAGGCGAGCAGGGCGGAGACGAAGGGGGGGGGTGAGAAGGGGAGAGAAGGCGAGCCAGGGCGGAGACGAGGGTGGGGGGGGGGAGGGTGGATAGAAGGCGAGCCAGGCGGAGACGAGGGGTGGGGGGGGAGGGAGAGAAGGTCGAGCCAGGCTTGAGACCTAGTGGGGGGGGGAGGGAGAGGAAGGCGAGGCAAGGCGGAGAAGAGGGGGTGAGGAGGGAGAAGCAGGCGAGCCCAGGCGGAGACGAGGGGGGGGGGGGGAGATGGAGAGAAAGCGTAGCCATGCGGAGACAGGGGGGGTGGGGGGGGGAGGAGGGAGAGAAGGGCGACCATGGCGGAGACCGAGGTGGGGGGGGGTGGATGGAGAAGAAGGCTACCCAAGGCGGAGACGAGGGGTGGGGGGAGGGAGAGAAGGCGACCAGGCGGAGACGAAGGGGGGGGGGGGGGGGAGGGAGAGAAGCGAGCCAGCGTAGACGAGGGGGGGGGAAGGGAGAAAGGGTGAGGCCAGCGGATGACGAGGGGGGGGGGGGGAGAGGAGTGAGGGAAAAAGGCCGAGCCAGGCGGAGACGTTGGGGGGGGGGGTGAGGAGAGAAGGCGGAGCCAGGGTCGGAGACTAGGGTGGGGGGGGGAGAGAAAGGCGAGCCATGCGGAGACGAGGGGTGGGGGGGGGAGGAGAGAAGGCGAGCCAGGCGAGACGAGTGGGGGGGGGGGTGGGGGAGGAGAGAAGGCGAGCCCGGCGGAGACGGAGGGGGGGGGGGGAGAAGGCGAGCCAGGCGGAAACCGGGGCGGTGGGGGCCAGGAAAAAAGTCGGAAGAGAAAGTGGTCACTGTCTGTTGCAGAATCTCATAGAGGCAGGTGAAGAGCGCTCCCAGGTTTGTACGCGAGAACCATATAGAGGATACACACAGACATCGCTGACCTATATCCCGTTCTGCTCCTACAATGGTGCAGCTTAAGCACACAGAGCCTATACCCACCATACGGCACGGCCGCTGACCACATACACCAATCTTAAAGTCTGTTCTCTTCTCCATACCTATACAAATATAAAGTCTGCTGTTTGCCGCTTGGAATCGGCGCATTACGTGTACACAATGCAGTCAGAGGGTCACTCAGAGCCCCCACTCAGCAAAAATGCAGCTTTGAATGTGACTGGAGAAACACATGTAAAACCTCCGTGGATGTTGAGACAAGGCCTGGAGACAGCACAACATGAATGCAGGTGTGTAACTATAGAACAACCCTGTATATTGCTTACAACCGGAGCGTAATAATAGCACAATCCACTGCAACAACTGTAGGGTAGTGTGACAGCGTATAGCGGCGCATACTGCACGCACCGCTATACGCCTACAGTTTCACTGAAAGAATCAATGAGAGCTATGGATAACCGTATTCTCGGCCAGTACGTCGGGTGTATTGAAGCGCAATTACGCGCCAAAGTACGGCCGAGAATATTTTGTCTGGAACATGGGCTGTCTCCACCGGAGTATTTTTTGGTGCTGTTTTTGAGGCGTTTTTAATTCAGGGCTGTGGATGTCGGCAAGCCAAAGCCCCGGACCAGACTGGCCACAATTTGCCCAAACCTCCGACTCCTGACTCCCTCATACACAGCGCATGTTTTAAGTGAAGAACTTTACGTTAGTACAATGGTAACATCAGGCCTTGTTTTATCACCTGTATGATACAATGATCAAGCTATTTAGCTAAAACAGGGGCACTACATAAGCAAAAGGGTAACATTTTTGTTTTTGAACACATGTGGGTAGAGCTGAAAGAAAAAAGCTGTATTTGAAACGCAAGTCCAGACTGCACCACATTGGGAATGTGGGTTGGAGTGTGGTGTAGAAAATACCTTTAGTCAATTTTGGTCCCAGGACCTGCTTGAATCTGATTCAGACCCAGAAGGATGACAGGCAGAGCTGAAAACCCAAAAAGGTGGATTTCCCAAATACTAACAAAATAAATAAAAAATAACATTTTGATTTTTAGGACAAAACATAACAATTGCGAGTTACAGGAAAGAAATCTGCCAGAACAAAGCAGATGCAAAACACATGCAAGCCACATTTATTGTATAAGAAGGTAAGATGACTGTATATAAAATTACAGTAGCCTCATGTACAAAGCTGTAGTGGATGGTGGAAATGGAGCCTGAAAGTCACAGATCAAAACATTGTTACCCTTTTAGCTCGTCATTGTAAAATAAGTTTATTGGATAGAACTTTAGAACCACAAAAAAAAATTGTAAATATGTAAAACACTGCAGGAACATTTGGTGATTTCCTCTGAATTTTTTCAGATAAATAATTTATGCCTCCATCAGATCTAGGCAAGACATGACCTCAACATCAGATCTAATTATTTCAGCAAGAGTAACTGCCTCTCTACACTAACTAGAGGTGGGGTGCAAAGCGGTGACATCATGGGGCAACAACTCTAACAATGTCAGAGTATAAGCAGGGGTGTCAAACTGACGGCCCTCCATCTGTTGGGAAACTAAAACCGTGGGGCATCATGGAGTTGTAGGATTATACAAATGGCGATGATTGGAGTTTAATTTCCCCAACGCCTGGATGCCTCATTTGGACCCACCTGTGGTATAGAGGGAATGCCCTCAGCCACAGTCAGTTTTGATGTAAAGTTTGATCTCTGCTACATCTTTGAAAGCAGGTGAAAAATTTAGCTTAATCTGTTTGCCCTGGAGCAGAATCTTTTCCCCTCGGGGCAGCGCTTTTGCCTGATCCATGTCATCAATTACACTCCTCATGTGAATAAGGCTGAAGTTATGGGGAGCAGTAGCACTGGCCCGACCCCATTCCTCTTGCTCCTTATATGCACTGCATCGAACTAACCTAGAACAACTTATTATATATTTGGAGTCGCCCTTTTATGACAACTCCGACTCCTGCAAAAAATGGGCACCGACCCCACAGCCCTGGGCTGTTTTGCAGAAATACATAGCAATAAATGCATTTCTGCAAGAAAAAAAAAAAAAAAAAAAACCACTATGGGAAAGCACTTTTATAAAGCGGGACAAAGAAGCAACAAGTGCTCACCCTCCTCTCACGTCTGCCACATATCTCTACAGATTAGTGAAACCAGTCCAAGAACAATCAAATTAAAGGGATGTTACCATCTCCCATTTAGATGGTGTATCAATAGAATATGCCTTCAAAATGAGATAGAGGCGGATCCCCCAGGAACAGGCCCCTGAAAGTCTCTGTTGCGAGCTGAGACCCAGGCACGCTTAGGGTATGTTCACACGGCGTTTTTGGATCCAATCTGTTTTGCTGCATCAGGATCACAACCTATAGTTTTAAATAGGGCTCCTGCTGCGTCTTTCGGATGAGGAAATGACAATTCTTTGAACGGATTCGAAAGACACAAGTAAACGCGTATCGGCGATCACTCGTCTGTTTGAACATTGCAAGTAATGCACACTGCTCATTGCTAGATGCGCGTTTGGGTCCGAAAGACGGATCCAAACACACATCTACAAACGTATGTACACACGGACAGAACACGCCGTGTGAACACACTCTTACTCACTACTCTCCATTCTGTTCTATGTGAGCTCCGAGTACAGTTAAGTAGTAGGTTTGATACCGATATGCTATAAAATTGTGAGATGGGAGCACTCCTTTAACGACAATGGATGTATGGGTACGTCCCATTGGGAGATTCCATGTAGTGGGCTTACTCAGTACCCGTCTAATTACAGCTGACACCCGCCGCTAACAGCACGGAACCGAGCAGACTCCGAATCCCGGCTGTTTAACCCTTTAGATGCCGCGGCGTCTAATTGACTGATAAACGGGGTTGCACACTGTTCCTCTCGCCTATCAGCACCCCCGTGGCGAGATCTCAGGGTGCCGATCGGTTACGAAGACAACTGAAAGCCTAATAACAGCGTCCATAGCCACCATGTTAAAGGGGTTGTCTCATTACGTTGATTCATCTTACCTCATTCTTTTCTTGGATGCAGCCCATACAAGAGGGGATATCTAGGAGTAGGTAGGACACTGTTAATGGACACATATTGCAAAGTGACTTGTTTTTGCAAGATCTTTAACATAAAAAGCAGCAATCCTTGTAGTGAGACAACCCCATTTTAAGGTTCCTACAGCTCCCTTTTCCAGGAGGGAAGGAATAGAACCACCATCTTGGTACACTCTTCTGCCTTATTTATAGAATGAAGAAAGGTGCACAAGTGATCACGCCCCATAGTGGTCAAGTACTGAAGAAGGGACTAAATGTAAAAGTAAAAAAAAAAAAAAAAAAAAATGAAGTGTTTTCAAAAAAAAAAAAAAAAAAATAATTATATATATATATATATATATATATATACTAATATATCATATAAATTATATATAACTAAAAACAATCACACTAACAAAACACACGACACACACACTACACATCGCACCCACACCACCACAACACAGCACACACACACACACACACACACAACACTCACACACACCACCTCCCACACACACACATCGAAACCCATAACCCTTTCTACTAGTTGTGTAAATCGTTAATATCACAAACCCCCCCCGACCACTCCACGTACAGCCTAATTCGGACAGGGCAGATGCGTAGTACAACCTCGAGAGGCCTGGTGCCCTCGGTGTAAAGGAGGGACCGTCAGATTAGGTGTACGGTAACATTATGTTACTGATACATTCCTTAGTATAAGTGGTTCCAGTCTGCTTAGTCTGGGTCGGCTTTTCCTGGAGTGTTCAAAGAGCCGGGTGGGCGGCCACTCCCACGCACCAGGTGAGGCTGGGGTCCGGCCTATAAAGCCTGGGCCTGCAGGCCTGTGTTGGGTGCTGGTGTCACTCTGTGGAAAACATACCTTGCTGTGAATAACAGACTGTCTGCATCTAAGCATAGTGAGGGAATACTGTGTTTTAGTCAGTTGGCTCAGCAGAGCAGGTGGTTTTTTTCTGTTCAGATCAACCTAAAGTTAAGGGTTTTCATTTCAATAAATGGTCTTCAGAATAAGGTGGACGATTGAAAACAAGCACTTTGCAATTGGATGTCCATTGAGCAAAGCTGCCTTGTATTCAACAGTATTTCCTTAACTTGTTTTCCTTGTCTACACTGTATATCCCAGTGCTGGTCGGATCCTCCGTAATCCCTCCTCCTTGCATTTTCACTAGCTGATGGCTCATTTACATTCTGTACAGCCCCCCGGCTCGATTCACGGAGCTGTGTCTGTCCACTCACACAGAGGTTAAGGGATCGTCACATTTCCACTTTATATACAGGCAGAAAGAAACAGAATTACACTTAAGGGCTTACACAATAGGAAACAGCACAATTTGTGTCGATCCCTGCCTCCACAGATTTAAGGGCCGTAGCATTTTCTGCGTCATCCACACCCAGCAGAACAGACCGCAACAGATTCTACAATGAGAACAATATAGTTTTGGTCCCGGTGCCTAACTCTCCTGCACAGAAGGCGAGATCTTGTGCTGTTCATATAGCAACTCCAACTGTGAGAGGAGAAGAGATCAGTTGCTAAGTCTAGATTGAATGCAGCCTGGGGTATGTATACCGATCTTACAAAATAAACTTGCATAGGAAAGACACAGTGACATGTGACTCAGAGAGGGGAAGGGGGGGGAGTTGCTCGGGAGCCATCATGCACAGTGAAGGGGGGGATGATGTCACCCCATCTGGGAAATGAAAAATGCCCCTGCATTTCTCCAGAGTTGAGAAGCTAGAGCAGTGGTGAATCAAGGCCCGAACTAAGGAAGCGATTACACATCCCCTTTAAGGCTTGTTTATTTTTTTCTGTTAATTTATTCCTAATAAACCCGTTGTAAAGGAGTGGTAAAAAAGTACTATTCTAGCTGCAAACGTCTGGTAGTTAATGCAAATATCAACATAGGTGTATAGAGGCCCATTTCCACCAACCATCTACTCCAGTGTCCAGTGTTGGCTAACTGTGTAAGAAGCTATTGGATAATTTGAACACCCTTGAGCAAGTAAGTTAGCACAGCTGAAAACCGTTTTGCTGATTATAGAGTGCTATAAAACTTGACCTTGATCCCTATTGAGGCTAGTAGAGAATCTGGGCAATTACATTTATTGGTTCGAATAACACTCGCAAAATTGCCAGAAAAATGAGAAAACTTATCATGTGAAACTCGACAGTCTATTCTTGTGAGGCTAGAGATGACGGCTATTCCATGCGAGACATTGCCAAGAAACTGAAGATTTCCTACAATGTGTGTACTACTCCCTTCAGAAGGAGAGCACAAATAGGCTCTAACTAAGTAGAAAGAGAAGGTGGGAGGCCCTGGCTCGCACAACAAGACAAGCTACATTAGAGTCTCTAGTTGAGAAAATCGACCGCCTCACAGGTCCTCAGCCGGCCAGCTTCATTACATATACCCGCAAAACGCCAGTGTCAACTTCTATCAGTGAAGAAGCGACTCCGGGATGGCTGTCCTTCAGGGGTCAAGAGTGGCAAAGAAAAAGACTGGATAATAATAAGGAAAAGATAATAATGGGCTAAAGAACCCAGACAGTTGGACAAGGAGATTGGAAAAAAGTGTTATGGACGAATAGAAGTTTAAGGTATTATGCTCTCACAGAAGAACATTTGTGGAGACACAGAACAACTGAAAAGATGCAGGAAGAGGCCTGATGCCATCTGTCAAGATGGTGGAGGGTCAATTGGATGTCTGGGTTTGCTTTGTGGTTGTGGAGGTCATGTGATGGTCTGGGGTTGGTGCTGGTGGAGTTCATGTGATGGACTGTGGTTGCTTTTTGGAGGGTGAATTGCTTGGTGTAGGGTCATTGATGGTCGTGGGGTTGCTTTTGTGCTGGTGGAGGTCCATGTGATGGTCTGGTTGCTTTGGTGGCTGTGGGAGGTCATAGTGATGGACCTGGGGTTGCATTGGTGCTGGTGGAGTCATAGTAATGGCTGGGGTTTGCTTTGGTGGCCATGTGGAGGACATGTGATGGTCTTGGGTTGCTTTGGTGCTGGTAAAGTGGGGGATTTGTACAAGTAAAAGGGATGTTGAAATAAGGAAGGCTATCACTGCATTTTGCAGCGCCATGCCGTACCCTGTGGAAGGCGCTTGATTGGAGCCAATATCATCCTGCAACAGGACAATGACCCAAAGCCACCTCCAAATGATACAAGAACTATTTAGGGAAGAAGCAGGCAGCTGGTATTCTATCTGTAATGGAGTGGCCGTGCAGTCACCAGATCTCAACCCCATTGAGCTGTTGTGGGAGAAGATTGACCGTATGGGACGCAAAAAGTGCCCATCAAGCCAATTCAACTTGTGGGAGGGGCGTCTGGAAGCATGTGGGAGGGGCTTCTGGAAGCATGGGGGGAAATTTCTCTAGATGACCTCAGCAAATTAACAGCTAGAAGCCAAAGGTCTGCAATGCTGGAATTGCTGCAAAGGAGTGACGAAAGCAAAGTGTGAAGTAGAAAAATATTATTTCAAGTAAAAATCATTATTTCTGACCTTGTCAATGTCTGGACGAGATTTCTATTCATTTTGCAACTCATTTGATAAATACAAGTATCAGAGAAAACACAAAATTGTCTGGGTGACCCCAAACTTTTGAATGGTAGTGTATATACACACACATTAGTTGAAATCACCCCCTTTTTGCCATTTTACAACTAGAAAAGTTACACATAATTGGTATTGCAACGTCCGTATGCTGAACACGGAAAAAATTCCAAAACAACAAAACTGTGGTTGTTTATGCCTAAGTTCACACCCCAATGACTGGGACGTAGATCAGCCCGTAATTCGTGCCGTACTGCACTACATACAGGGCGAGATCCGTCCCAGTCATTACAGTATTCCACAGTTCTCATAGAGAACCATGGATTACATCTCTCTCCACCTGCTCGTACAATACCACACACAGGAGATAAGTGACATGTGAATTACTAGGGCGTATAACCGCGTGGATATGCAGGTCTATGTGCCGGCGGCTACCTGCCACCCCCCTCCCCCCCCCGGTACACAGCGTAATTGCGGACGAAATCCGTCCCAGTCATTACGGTAATGCACAGTTCTCATAGAGAACTATGGATTACGTCTCTTCTCCCTGCTCGGCGAATCCGCCGCGGGGAGAGATAAGTGACATGTGAATTACCAGCAGCGTATATGTGCCGTGGATAATGCAGGTCTATGGAGCCGGCGGGCTGCCGCCCCCCCCTGCACACGGCATAATTGCGGGCGAAATACGTCCCACAATTACGCCGTGAATAAGCCGTGTGAACCCTTTGGGTCATTTCACAACCTTTGGTAACAATGAGAAGTACGCTTCGGTCCGCAAAAACGTTAAACGGGTGTTTCCACTATGGACATTGTTGGCATATCTATAATATATGCATCAAAGTCTGAAAAGTGCATGGCTCAGAGGTGGGACCTGCACCTCTCACGGAAACGGGCCCCTGAAAGTGCTGACTCAGAATGGAGATCTGGTCACACAAGACTCTCTATTCTGTTCTATGGGAGCTCCCAGTACAGGGGAGCGCAGTATTCGTGCGCTAGTGTAACCACCTCTCCATTCTGAGCAGATAGCTTTTGGGGGCCCATCCCTGTAATAAGTGCAGGTTCCACCTCTGAGATGCTCAACTGTCTCAGAAGTGGGACCTGCACCTATTACAGGGTTGAGCCCCTTAAAGCTATCTGCTCTAGAATGGAGAGGTGGGTTACACTAGCGCACGAACAACTGCGCTCCCCTGTACTGGGAACGTCCCATAGAACAGAATGGAGAGAACCAACGCTCCTCTGTACTGGAAACTCCCATAGAACAGAAATGGAGAGACACAAGCGCTCCCCTGTACTGGGAGATCCCCATAGAACAGAATGTAGAACTCAGCGCTCCCCTGCACTGGGAACTCCCATTAGAACAGAATGGAGAACACAACCGCTCCCCTGCACTGGGAAACTCACCCCCCATAGAACAAAAGGAGAACACAGCCTCCCCTGCACGAGGAACTCGCCATGAGAACAGATGAGAGAACCACAGCGCTCCCCTGCACTGGGAACCTTCCCCCCCCCCCATAGAACATAATGGAGAACACAGCGCTCCCCCTGCACTGAGAAATCCCACATAGAACCGGAATGGGAAACACAGCGCTCCCCTGCACTGGGGAAAACCTCCATAGAAACAAACTTGGAGACACACGCTCCTCATTGTACAGGAACTCCCATAGAACAGAATAGAGTCTTGCGCAAGCGTGACCAGATCTCCATTCTGAGTCAGCACTTTCAGGGGCATGGCTGAATGGGTGATGGGTGCATGGCTCGCAGATGGGACCTGCACCTATCAGATTTTGATGGCCTATCCTACTGATACGCCATCAGTCTGTGGTGAGAACACCCCTTTAAGAGAAATACCACAACCGCTTTTACATTACATTTTCTGAGGACTTCCTGCAGTTCGACATCAGCAGTTTGATGACAGAAAGCTCAGTAGTTTTTTAGGTCTCCACACACAGGAAACATATGTGATCAGACCCAGGAATCAAGGTTGTCCAAAAGGGTGTGGCTTTTTAGGGCAGGCTTTGAAGCCTTTGATCCTGCAACTCAACGCTTTTAAAATGAGAGCGTGCACTGAGACGATAGAAGATAAACAGCACAGCAAAGGATCCTGAGGTTTGTAGTTTCACAGGGGAAAAAAAGCTCTCAAACAGGAAAGCAGTAGAGAAGGGAGGCTACATACAGCACAGGAAAACATCACAGGGAGATGAATGAAGACTCAGGCAAGCCAGAGGAGATTTTTTTTCATTTTTTTTGGGGGGGGGGGGAGAGGGGGTGGTACATTAAAAAAAAAATAAGGTCAATTCTCAAACCTAATTTATGCTCCCATTCTGCACAGCTTTTTAGACCACTGCTTGCTGTATCGGAATGAAAACCACTTCGTTAACAAAGGCAGGAGCTGCAACGAAAGTTGGTTTCTTGCATATCTGAAGTCACTGCTGAACACAACCAAGAGGTAAAAGGTGCTGTCCAATCAGAACTACTCTCCCTAATAAGCGCGAACAGGACACAATATCAAACACCATAGTAGTAACACACGTGTGCGAAAACTAGGCAGAACAAGCAAACTTAGGTAACTGATTTCCAGCTTCGATACGACTGGACAGATAAGGTGACATGAGAAGCATCTGGTTCTTGTAAAACACAGGCTCACGTGCTCCGCCGGCTGAATGGCAACACCGTCATCCGGGTCACCTGGCCTGCGCTGGCCCCGCTCTTTGTATACACTAATCCGTCAGACAATGCCGACAATGCATACATTCCCATTCTGGGACGTGGCCTGCGTGTATAATGGTGGCCTGCAAACAGGGAGGGAGGGGTTTGTGGCAAGTTTGATTATACACCACCAGCCCCGATACCTCATCCCCTGAAGGGCACGTGCCCCCTCTACGATCAAAAGCCGGCCTGCAAAACTTTGCCTCTACATGTCCATGCATAACCCAAACCACTGTTAGGGTATGTTCACACGGCGTATTTGCGCTTTATACATGGCGAAATGCCCGCCGCAATTACGGTAAATTCAAAGCACGTCATAAGAGCGAGACTATGAGAATTATTGAGCATCCCTAAAGCGCCAGTCACCGGCTTAAACTGGACGTATTTCGCCAGTATTTCTCGCACCGTACTGCGCTATACGTCCCAGTCATTACGGAAAATCCACAGTTCCTCTATAGAGAACTATGGAATACGTCTCCTCTCCCGCGCTGCACAATACGCCGCGGGGGGAGAATAACTACAGTGTCGAAAATTACACGCGAATACGCGCCGCTAGTAATTAATGTCTATGGTAGCCGGCGTGATTCCGGCCCCCCACAACCGCTGGAGACTTTCGCCCCGATCCCGGAACACATGGTGTAATTACGCCCCGCAATATGCCTTGTAAACATAGCCAAAGGCCACGAGTCAATAGCGACCGGTTTTGGCCGCGGCGTCCCCGCGACAAAACCATCGTCGCGAACTCGCTTTCCACCAGACTGCGGGTATTTGACACCGAGTGGGGTGCTGGACTGGTCGCGCGCAAAAGTAGGGCGTGGTTGAGGGGCCGGCTTGCGGCGGAGGTTTTTGCCTCCATTCAAATTAGTAGGCCGGGGGTAAAACCAGCAGCGACATCGCCCGGCCGCCTGCTGAGGACATCCCTGTCAAGAAAACTGACAGAGAGCTTCACACACCCGCGCGGCAAGCGCGCCCCAAAGCCGCGGCCAAACCCGCGAGAGTGTGAATATTAACGCGGTTTTCCCATGTTAATAAACTGGAGCGCTTATAATTGGACGTGAGAGATTATGACGCGCGAACCCCCGTTCAAATCCGTCGTGTGTAACAATGCCCAAAGTGTATGTTCACACGGCTTTGATATGCGGGGCTATCCAGTACAAACCCCGCACATTACGACGGATGTTCGGGAGCTCGCGGCCCCTACACTTGAGACTAAATGGCCATAGGGCTTGTATTAAGAGAGGTGAGATCAAACAGAGTGCAGCTCGCCACTTTCTAGAATATCATAACCAAGATTTTAAAAGTAACTCCCAATTTGATCAAGTCCCTGAATAGGTCAAAACAATAGGTACCAACTCTCTCAAAAAATGAGAAACTTACTGGATGTTAAAATGACAGAGACTATCGCCACCAAGGGGAATGAATGAGGGCTATCGAGCTCATTATAAAGTATTTTCATAAAACTTTTAATGTAATTATAAGAATATGAAATCTAGTTCTTATTTAGTTATGAAGTGGATTATAGTCTATAGATATAGTTTTATCTGTGTATTTAATTTTATAACCTCTTATTCTTGCCGAGAAACAGCTATGCCAACAAATCGCATATTGTAAAACCCATAGAGCGTCCGCTCGCTCTCCCAATTGGCCCATAAACCGCGCCTCTTAATTTAGCCTAATACACAAAAGAGCTACTTTTTTGTCGATCTTTCCCCATAGAACTCTATAGGAAGAGTAGCTCACATACTGATTGGCAATACGTGACGAGCCCTCCTTATCTCCTCAAACCAATCCACAAGCTGCAATAGCTCTCCATAAGACAGTAATAGATCTTGTACCATTGCGCCCTATTAATGAGCCCTTCATGTTCACACTAAGATCGACGCGCCACGCCGATTGGCCATTTATACTTGCCGTCTAGGTAGCCATAACCAATCAAATCATTAAGACGCTTTTCCTATAGAACACTATGGCATATACTTTAAATAGAGCCCAGCCCCGTCCAATCTCGACCAATCATTCACTTCTTACCATTTTACCTCTGCTGTATTTCTGAAACTAATACCCGCCTTATTATCTGATTGAGAGCTAACCTATCTATCCCTAGGTTAATAATAGTGCTTTTTTCGAGTTGCCCTTCTCTGAGATGGCTAGGCCTCCTGCAGACCGAATTGAATACAGCAGTGAAGTAAATTACTGAATACTCTGCCCAGTGGCAATTTCTTACAAATCACAATTCCTGACATAGTAGCGCCGTTCTCTAGCGCGAAACGCGTTGTTGGTGATTTATTCCTGTTTTGTTATTAGAAGGTATTTAGCTCTTTTAAAAGAGTATGTTTTTTAGACGTAATACGAACCTTTATTTATTAATAACTCCACAGCCATCACCGGAGGTTTCTAAATAGACCAAGCCCGGGACCGTAATCTTTTTTTCTCCTCAGCCTTCTTCTTCCTGTCTCAGGCTATGACTACACAGCACAGGATTCGCGGCCTTGACTTATTGTAAGTCGGATTCAGGAATCTGCAAAAAATCCGAACTGTAACCATCCCCATAATACTGCAAAGAAAATCCGTGCTGTTATCTACCAGCACAGATTTTACCTATCTGATCGGATTTTCTAAACACTGAGATTCTGTACAGTCATTGAGTCAAACTGTGAGCTGGCACCATATCCAAAACCGACCACTTTTACTTTCTTTGCGCAAACCGAAAAACAAAACATCCCCACGGTACGAGCAATGGTTGAAATGCCATCGATTTTAGAAAAAATATTTTAACATTTGGCCATTTAGACGTATGGCCATAGCACTGCCCTCCTCCCACTCAGGCTGCTGAGGCCCCAATAATCAGTGTGAAATTGAGCCCAACCCTGAACATACAGCGGCTTTGGCCCACAGAGAAGCAATTAGGAGTAGGAAATCATCTGATGAGACTACCTTGACTGTGTTAGGTGGACATACACACTTATCATCAAGCCTTCTTAATCTAGTGCGTCTGTAACGCATTATTAAACAACTGAACAACTGAAACTGCTTTACCGTGTACAAGACCTCTCGCTGAAGTATTCCCGACTCCGAACCTACTGCCCGCCTTCCCTGACCTTTCTGCCTGTCCACGACCACTACAATGCCGCCTGCCCTGACCTTGCCCGCCTGCCCACTAGCTACGATTCGCGGACTACATTCTGTATACCAAGCGCCTGCACCTCGGCCGCGCGCTACCCGCGAAAGCAAGTCACGTCAAGGGGGGACTGACCTGGTAGCCTCGCGCCTCAAGCAAGTCCATCCTGCTTTGCAGACCGTAGACTCTGAGGTGAAAACGGCTGGAGCACTTAAATCTCCGTTCCTGCTTGTGCTTAGCTACCTATCGCTTGCGGTGTCCGGCGATCCACTACCCAGCCGTTCACACTGTCTACAACGTGGCATCTACCTGGCTATAGTGGGAAAAACTCTCTGGCTACAGAGGGCTGCTAAATAGCTACAGGGCAACAATCTGGCTAAATAGGGGTATAAAATAACATGGCTACAAGCGGATAATCTACACAGTCTTAGCATACAGAGGGGCAGTTATTATTCAGGCCTACAGGGGGGTATGTCCATGGCTTCAGTGGCTACTATCTGGTTACAAGGGGGCAGCATATCTGGACAGCATTGGGTATTACATGGCTACGGGGCAACTACCTGCGGCTGCATTGGCAAGCTACCTAGCTACATGGGACATATAACTAACCTTGGTCTACAGGGGCTTGCTATACTGGCGACAGGGTCTACAATACTGGCTACCAGGGGCATATACTACATGCGCTACAATATGAGGGTGCTATTGAGGGGACAGTTTGATATAGAGAAAGAACTTGGAAGAGAATGCTGATAAATTTGAGAGAGTCTAAGATGCATGTTCTTTGTTATATCTACAGTGAAGAGTTGTGGCCGCAGAAATCGTCCCAAGGCGTCTGACAGAATGGAGACTTGAAGAAGAGAAAAACAACTCTTCAGAGAACTCTCCTGGTTGAGTGCCTAATACAACTTTACTAGTCATCATTTATATGTCTGCAGAACCTAGTGACATGCTGGTATCCTATCTCTGATATGGTCACTGTTATGACACGTATGAGATAATAATGTTTAGTTGATAGTATAATGGATTTTGGTATTCAGTAATGTCAGTTGCGTAATTAATTCAGTTACAGTGGTGACTATGTGGGTCATGGATGTTATGATATTCATTCACTATAGTCAGCGGTGAAGATGCTGTGATATCGGTCACGTGTTGTGTTTTTGGTCACTATGTGCTGGTGATATGTGGGTCATAGTATAGCAGTATTATTCGGTCACTACATGCTGGTGATATGTGGCTCTTAGTAAGAGAAAACAGGTCTATTAGCCGGGAATACATGGTTATGTGCAGCAGAGTCATATTTGTAACTGTATCACTATTAATTTTATGTCCGTTTATATCACGTATTCAGAGTGGGATAAAGATTTTTGTATAATCTTTTTGGAGCCCTTGGTTTATGGTGATGCACTGTGACGCATTGTGTGCATTTATGTTCGTGTGGATGGAATAGGGGCGAAATATCCTTCACCTCGCCCTGAGTGCAATTTAGCTAGGAACTGCCCTGCCGCAGATGGCCTGTACTGGGCTGTGAATTAAACAGAGATCACAGTCATTAGCGTAGGAAGAGGGGGCCACTCCCCCTGGTCCCAGAGGGAGTCATCCTGCATAGGAAGAGCTCAAGCAGCCTCTCCAGCATGATAGCAGTGTGACAGGAAGCAGAGCAATAGCCATCACTGTGAGTTAGAGAGCCTGGTTAAAAGGATCACAAGGGCAGCTCATTTGACAGCCTCATCCATATCCATGTTGTCGACCGACTTTGAGTAAAACGACCTCCGATGAATGTAACCTGAACCTAAAATCGACAACTATGTGTTGGGTTAGAGTTATTCCAAAGGCGTTCCTGAAATCAGTACATATTTTAGCTTTCTTACCCTCTGCCAAGCTATATGTTTCAGCAATTGCCGTCATTTCCACCTCCTGGGCAGATTTAACAGGTGGGAGTGGTTTCTGTATATCCTGGTGTTGAGTGACTACAGCACACCTGGTGTGATATTGTCCGTCCCGGAAGAAACTTGAACTATCCACAAAAGCCTCAAAAGTTGCGAGGGCCCCATCTTTTCACCATATTCTACAACCAGATGCATAAGATTTTGTTCCGTCAGCTCAATTCAAGCATTGTGTTACAGCTGCTGTGCCAGCATGAGGTCACCAGGTTCCGTAACCCACGGACTGAGCGTGGCCGCAGAGCGAGCAGACAGTCTCTTAAAGTGTATGTGCGTTCTATGGATGCACATACACTTGAACACTGCTGCGGAGCAGAGAGTGAGAGCTTCCTGCCCCACGGAATACTCCGGTGGATCGTAAGCAGGCTTATGGCTCTCCGGAGTATCCAGCACAGGCAGCGTGAATATGTCATCACACTGCCTGCGCGGCATGGTGACATCATGCCACCTGTCCAGGAACACCGGGAGCAACAATCGCTTCAGCAGGGGAACAGGAAATAGGTGAGTACTCTAAGTTTTTTCATTGGCCCTAAAGAGTTATCATACAGGGGGACCTATTATATATCTACCATACTGGGGGACCTATTATATATATACCATACTGGGGGACCTATTACATATCTATCATACTGGAGGACCTATTATATATCTACCATACTGGGGAACCTGTCATGTCAAGGGAGGTACAGAGAGCCCTGACTGAACCCCAGCCCATTGTCCCTGTCTACTTGATGATCTGCCCTAAACGGCAGCCCCCAACTGGGTGGCAGCCCCAACTGGGCGGCAGTCCCTACACTACTAGGTGCAAGGCCCATCAGGAAAAAGAATGGTCAAACAGTCCGGGTCAGCAACAGAGCGGTAATGTCAAGCCACAAATCAGAAAACAAAAGGAATACCAGGAAACAAACCAGAGGTCAAAACACAATCAAGAATGAGGTACTGAATCACTAGACAAGCCGGGGTCAAGAACATGAGCCGAGTCCTGTATAATGAAGTAATAAGCCCAGTATAGGCTCGGTGAAAAGCAAATAAGAACCTTCACAGGTGAACTAGGAGGAGAGGTAATGAGGAGTAGAGATAGTTTAAAAGTGGAGTGTTGCCCGGAACACGCCGTCCTGTAGCTGATTGTGCAGTCTCCGCCACCAATTGTCCTGTGTTACACACCCTATGTTCAGAGTGGCTGTAGGAGCTGATCCTCCTGACCAACAGCAGAAGCTCTGTCCCAGGGTGTGGACACAGGCCAGGTAAACTACCTCCTGAAAAGTGTTGCACCCTTTCAGCAGGAAACTGACCAGGTAATTGAGTCCTGACAGCAACCTATTAATTATACAGTATATCTACCATACTGGGGGGCCCTATATATCTACTAGCTAACTTGGGGACCCTATATACCTAACAAGTTACTGGGGGCTCATCAAACCTACATTTACTGTGCTGACCTATGTACATACCTACCTATTTTTTTTGCTTTGGGGGGAGGTCTACCTTTCTACTGTAGGGGACTTTAAACTACCCATAGTGGGCTATATATACATATCTACATAACAAATGGGGACCATATATATCAACCTACCAAAGTGACCTAATACAGTGAAGGAAATAATCATTTGATCCCATTCTGAATTGTTGTAGTTTCCCAATGACAAAGACGAGGAAACAGTCTATAATTTTAAGGTAAGGTAAATTGTTACCATTGAGCAAAGATAGAAATACACCAAATAAAAATCCAAAAATCGACTATTGTATAAAATATAATAAATTTATTTGCATTTTTGCTGGCGACAGAATTAGATTTGATCCTACGCAACCATTAACAGTTCTGGCTCCAACCAGACCAGATTACAAATGTTTCTCTACAATCAACTTGTACCTGCATTAAAGACACAGCTGTATCCCCTTTATAGTCACATTCTTTATTAAAGAACCTCCTGTCCACAAGACAGACGTAAATCATGCAACCTCCACCTTTACAACATGGCGCAAGTTCCAAAGAGCTTTCAAGGATGTCAGGGACCAATCATAGACCCGCATTCACATCAGCTGGGAAATGGGCCTACCAAACCATAAGTAAAGACACTTGGGTGATGAAGTAGGCAACTGTTGGTGAGCAATAGTAAGAAAATGGAAGAAACTACAAAATGACTGTCATCGACATCGATCTGTGAGCACCAAGACAAATCTCAACTCGTGGGTAAATACCGTCGATCATGAAGAAGGTGAGAGATCAGCCTAAACACATACATGAGTGGCACTTTGTTAATAATCTCAAGGCAGCTGGGACACCACAGTCACCAAGCAAACCATTGGTAACTACATTACACAATATATGGTTAAGAACCTGCAGTTGCCCGCAAGATCCCTGTTTCATAGAACAGACACAGTGGAGGCCCATCTGAAGTTTGCCAGTGAACAACCTGGATGATAACTCTGAGTGATTGTGGAGATAGGGTGCTTGTGGTCCAGCATGAGACAAAAAATTAGCTCTTTGTCATTACACAAACTCGCCACTGATTTGGAGGAAGAAGAAAAGGCTGCCTATGACCAAGAACACCGTCCCCAAGCAATGGAGGTGGGAAACAATATCAGGGACCACATGTATCTGAAAATTCTGTCTTATGATCTAAGACTTTCTTTGTTGACCAACTCAACCAATCAAGAGTTCCCCTTCACATATTCATCCAGTGCTCTGAAAGAATGAACTGAGTGCCTGATTATGGTTATGCCATATGGGCAACAAAGAATTTCTTAGACCAAGACAGTTTTCATACATGTCCCCCTATGTTTTGGGGTATTTCTCTGCTATGGGCAAAAGAGTACTTCATTGCATCAATAGAAGAATGAATGGAGCCATGTACTGTAAAATCCTAGTGATATGTGTCGAAGCTGCGTTTTCGAACAAGACAATGACCTAAAACATTCAGCCAAGGCAACAAAGGAGTCGCTCAAAAAGAAGAACATTAAGGTCATGGAGTGGCCTAGCTAGTCTCCAGACCTTAATCCCATAGAAAACTTATGGAGCGAGTTGAAGCTCCAAGTTGCCAAACGACAGCCTCAAAACTTAAGGGGGCACATGTATGATTCGGGCATTAACGCCAGGTCTTTATTGGCGAGTATACTGCGCCTCCCGGTCCCGAATCCCCGCTGTCGGAGACAGGGGATGCAGTGGTTTTAGTAGCCAGCGTACGACCACTTTCAGCTGCACCCGCCTGAAGGGGCGGGCACAGTAGGACGCGGTGTGCGGGCGCCGCTGAAAGGCGTTCGGGGCGGACTCGCGCGCGTCGCGAAACCTCCGAGGCATGTAACGATGCGAGTCGGCAACCGCGAGGCTCAGTGCAGCGCTCGGACAATGCTCCGACAGGCATACCTGGTTTTATTTTGGTCTAAATGTCCGGCATAGGCAAGTGAATGCGCAGGAGATCGAACATGCGAGGAAACATAGACAAGATCGCTATACAAATCTCGCGCTACCGCACCGTTCAGCAGGAGTATATGATTTTGAACAATTAATAGATCGCCTTTCATAAAGGCGGAAAACATTATGTACAGAAAAGAAGCTGAACGTAAAAAAAAAACCATCAGTAAAAAAAAAATCACTTTCCTACTAACTCTAGAACGCGCAAAAATCAAGAATTATGATAAAAAAAAAAATTGGGGTTAAAAATAAAAAAAATTGCCGAGAAATACAGTAATTCAATTCTGAAACCTATTCCATCTGGAGTCGAACAAAAACCGTCCAATCAGAATAGGAGCGACAGTGAACCATTAAAACCTATGGGGAAGGATTGAACCAATCAGAAATCACGCGGGAACAGTTTCAAAAACAGTAAAAATGGTTGAAAAAAGCTGATTGGCCGATCTAGCGCGGGGCTTGGTTAGCTCGGCCAATCAGCATAAGGAGCGACAAAGACCCATATAAATCCTGATGGAGAAGTTTAGGACCCAATCAGAATCCACGGCGGGACAGTTCAAAATACAGTAAAAATGCGAAAAGAGTGACTGTTAAGCTACCGGGATTGGGCTACTCAAGCAATCAGAAGTAGGAGAGGGAACGACAGAGACCCATTAAAATACCTATGGAGAAACTATTTGACCCTAATATCAGAATATAGGAGCGGCGACACAAGACCCATTATATACCTATGAGGTAAGTTTGGACCAATCAAAATCGAAGGCGAGACAGATCAAAATACAATAGAAAAGAAACAGAAAGAGCTGATAGCTGTAGCGTAGTTGGGGCTATAGGGCTATCCCAATCCCAAACAGAGAAGCGCAGAGCTACTTCTCCCATTGTAGTCTATGAGAGATGGGCGCAATGCAATCCTAGCGCTCAGCGCCGTGCGCATGGAGTCATGAATAAAAAAATAATTTAACATAAAATGAGTAAAACATAATCCAGAATAAAAGAGAGCTGAAAACCTTCTATAAACCCTAAATCAATTAAATCCGGAACAACGCGTTTGACGCACAGAATACCGAGCGTCACATAGACAGCGAATTGCAATAGAGAGAATTGCCTGGGAAATAAAAGTAATACAAATTGTGTAGCTATTCTCATTGGCGGCAGAAGCCAGCCAATCAGAATCGGAGCGACAAAGACCCATATATCCTATGAGAATTTGGACCAATCAAAAGGCGGACAGTTCAAAATACAGTAAAAAGACAGAAAAGCTTGATGGCTGAGCTAGCGGGGCTTGGCTATCCCAGCCAATCAGAGCGCGAGCACTTCTCTTCTCCCATTATAGTCTAAGGAGAAATGGAGCGCCTCTGAAGAATCTCCGGCTCTTCAGCGCCGCGCGCAAGAATATTAATAAAAAAAAACATTTTTATTATGTGTAAAACATTATCAGATAAAAGCAGAACCCTTACTTTACAAATAAAGCAGTTAAAAACCCGCAACAACGCGTTTGTCCCCGCCGCCGAGACCCGCGCTACATAGGGAATGCAATAGAGATGAAATGCCGGGAAATACAGTAATTTCAAATAGTTTAAGCTATTCTCATTGGTCTGCATAATCCAGCCAATCAGAATAGGAGTCACTAATGTCCCTATTATAACCTTATGGAGGAGAATTGACCAATCAGAATAAGTGGAGCGACGATGTCCCAATATATCCTATGGCGAGAAAAATTTAACCAATCATATTCAAAGCAGGGAAAAGTTCAAAATACAGTAAAAAAATGCAAAACCGAGCTGATTAGGTTGAAGCGGCGGGGGCTCATCCAGCTTATCCAATCAGAGCGCGGACTACATTCTCAAATAGAGTACTAAGGGAAAAGAAATTCTGAAGCGCGCCTCTGGTGATTGGCTAAGTTTAAAAGAGCGCGGCCCCTCCCCCCCGATATTTGGACCAATGGGAGAGCGAGCGACTGTCTCATGGTTTACTATTGCATCTGATATAAAACTGACATGGCCGAAATCAAGATTTATAACACTAGCAAGAAGTTGTCTTACTGATGTGTATATAAAACGAATATCATTAATATGGGGGTAACGAAAAAAAATTTTAACAATAAAATCATGTTTATTTTCCTTTATTTCGTTGCGAACCCAAACTATTTGATCCTTGGAATAACGAAAAAAAAGAAATAAACATGAGAGTTTATTGTTTTAATTTTTTTTTTTTTTTCGTTACCTGCCAGCCATATTATCATTCGTTTTATATACGACATCGGGGACATACCTTCTGTAGTGTTATAATTTTGATTTCGAGCATGTAACAGTTTTATTTCAAATTGCATTAGACAACCCATAGGAAGCGTCCGCTCGCATCTCCCCATTGTCCAAAAAACGGCGCCTCTTTTAACTAGCCCAAGCACAGAGCGCTCTCTGAATTTCTTACCCATAGAACTCTATGAGAAAGTAGCTCAGCGCATCTGATTTGGCTAAGCTGGACAAAAAAAAAGGGAAAATGTAAGGGAGGCCCCGCCGCTTCAACCGATCAGTTCGAGTTTTCTAGCATTTTTACTAGTATTTTGGAACTGTCCCGGCCTTTGAATAATGATTGGTCAATTTTTCTCCATAGGATATATGGGACAATTCCGCTCCCTATACAGATTGGCTGGTTTATGCCGACCAATGAGAATAACTTAAACAATTTGAATTTACTGTATTTTCCCGGCAATTCTCTCTAATGAATTCCCTATGTTGCGCCGGTCTCGGTGACAAACGCGTTGTTTTCGAGATTATAACTCTTTATTTGTAAAGAAGGATTCGTCTCTTTATCTGATAATAGATTTTACATATAAAAAAAAATACTTATTTTTATCAATACTTTTTCAATGCCGCACGCACTGAGCGCCGAGATTTCAGAGCGCTTCCATCTCTCCATCAGACTATAATGGGAAGAAGTAGCTCGCTCTCTGATTGGCTGGAGGAAGCCAAGCCCTCCCGTCTAATCTCAGCCAATCACTCTTTTCGTGTCTTTTTACTGTAATTTTGAATTATCCCCGCCATGGATTAATCCCAGATAGGTCAAACATCTCCATAGACTAGAATGGGTCTTTGACCCTCCTTTCTGATTGTCATAATTCTTCCCATAGGTTTTAATGGGTCTCTGTCGCTCCATTCTGATTGGCTGAGCTAGCCAAGTCCCCGGTAGCTTAACCAATCAGCTTCTTTCAGCATTTTAAACTGTATTTTGAAAACTATCCCGCCGTGGATCCTGATTGGACAAAACTCCCCAAAGGTTGTAATGGTTCACTGTCCGCTCCTATCTGATTGGGCCGGTTATCCGACCAATGAGAATAAGCTTTCAGAATTGAATACTGTATTCCCGGCAATTTTCCATATCCTAATTCTTGAATTAGGTGAATATTGGAAAGTGATTTTGTTTTATGTATTTTGAGTATTTTTAGGTTTCATGCTCTTTTCCTGAGAATGTTGAACGCCTTTATAAAGGCGATTTTTGATTCATACTCCGCACCGACAACTTGAATGACTTCTCGCTGTTCCAGCCTGTCTCGCATCGAACTGTTTTTTTCGCGCAGTCCCGCATGGCGCCTTAGTCCCGCACTGCGCCAAGTCCCCCCCGCACATGGGCCCCAGCACCACACTGGCGAGGCGCAGGGGAAACTTTTGCCCGATGTACGAGCGCATCCGCCTCGGACGGCGAACTTTTTAGGCACAGCGCGCACTGCGCCAGGTCCCCGCACTGTGCCCCACACAACTGGCGAGGCGCGGCGGACTTTTGCCCGCATGTAAGAAACCGCCTAACCTAACCCTCCGGCGCCGAATCATAGGCGCAGACCCCCGCACTCGCCTCAGTCCCGCACTGCGCCTAACCACACAGGCGGGGTGCGGCGGACTTATACATTGCTATGTATGACGCAGGGCTCCCGGGCCCCAACAGAAAATCATTCCAGATTCCGCCGGGAAACTGCCGGAAAGGTGCGCTCTGACGCGGCGAGAATCATACATGTCGCCCTTAATGTTTTAGAGATGATCTGCAAAGAGGAGTGGACGAAAATTCCTCCTGACATGTGCGCAAACCTCATCATCAACTACAAAAAACAACTGACTGCTGTACTTGTCAACAAGAGTTTTGCCACCAAGTGTTAAGCCTGGTTTGCCACAGGGATCAAATACTTATTTCTGACTGCAAAATGCAAATACATCTATATAATTTATACAACTTGATTTTCTGGATTTTATTTTGGATATTCAATTTCTCGATGTTAAAATTAACCTATCCTGAAAATTATAGACTGTTCATGTCTTTGTCAGTGGGCAAACTTACAAAATCAGCAGGGGATCAAATAATTATTTCCTTCACTGTACCTCCCTACTAATGGGACTTATATACCTACCTAACAAGGGACTAAATACCTACCTACGGAGGAGACCTATATATCAACCTACTGTGAGGGGATCTATATAGCTACCTAATGGTGGCATATAAATAAACGATGGGTGACTTCCTATCCCCCACAGCAGGCTCTTGGGTTTCCTATGATAGGAAAGCGGGTTGCTGTGGGAATGGGGTATAACCATGCTTCACTGTATAAACCCCCATTAAGAAGGGAGGTATATAAGCCCCCCAGTAGGTAGGTAGGTAGGTATATAGGTGCTGGAAAAGTGAGGATTCTAAAATGTTTGTGTGGTAAATTCTGCAGAGCCAGGTCGTGGCTGGGAGAAGTCATCATATCAGTCTGGGCGGGATTGAGGAAAAAAAAGGAAAGTGAACGATTCCAATCAGAGGAAACGTCACCTGTGAGTCACTAAATGTAACTGCACTGTAATCACTTATATGTCTGCACAGCGCCTACATACAAATAATATCTACCACTATCAGGTCGCTGTATGGCGGTAATATATGTCTGTAGAGGCCCTGTGTACAACTGATGGTTGTATTTGGTCATGGTCTGGCAGTATTATTTGATCCTTAAGTAGTATTATTATTGGGTCTTCGTATTGTAGGAGTTTTTTTTAGTAACAGTTATTCATATGGTATATTTGCTCTATGTATAGGTGTATTATTTGGTGACTGTTTATTTATAAAGTATTACACTGTCATACATAGGTAAGCGCTAAAATGGCCAAATGAAAGGCAGATAGGCCATGCGTTGGGTGTTGACATTCAGCAACCGCACAGATCAGCTGTATCAAAGTGCCACACACCGCACAGCGCTGTAGAGCAGTATCATGAGGGCTGCGCTGCAGGAACCTGAGCCAGCCACAACACAGGAGATGTGATGTGCTTCAGCTTCACTTCTCTTGTGTGCTACTACCAGAAGCTGCACTGACACTCAATGCTCGACCGATCCCAAATTGATGGCCTGTCCAGGTTAGGTCATCAGTTTATTTTCCTATGGATAACCCCTCTAAATTTGTTTCCATATTAAAAGGTTCATCTTTATATCTGTTGAGAAGGAAACACTTCCTCAATTGTAAATTTTTTTAGTAAGTATTCAGGTCAGCCCCTTTCTAAACCTTCAGTTCATTAATTAAAGGCAGTCCTGTTCTTGTGTCATGTCAAATTGTTCCTACTCTGATACCAACTATACAGCTACTTCTTCCTCCTTCAAAATAAGAGGAAGGCATGTAGCTGGGTGTTAGATGTCATGTACAGCATGTGGTACCATTAGGGGGAGAACGCTAACTGTAGCCTTTCTCAGACGTTCAGCAGCCGCTGCCACAGCACAGACACAGGATGGGGTACTACAGATTA
Organism: Phyllomedusa bahiana; assembly: GCA_025379985.1. Lineage (NCBI taxonomy): Eukaryota > Metazoa > Chordata > Amphibia > Anura > Hylidae > Phyllomedusa > Phyllomedusa bahiana. The sequence goes on along the minus strand of JAODAL010010655.1, from coordinate 54,293 downwards.
CAAAGTCCATTTGCATAGAGAAATACGCCAGTGTTTACCCCTATGGGCTTGGGTGAAAACCATGGGCAACATGTATGATTTTCGGCACCCAGGTGCCATTTTTTTGCGCCCATTTGTTGCGTAGAATGCACCTGAATCTATGAACCTGTTCTACTGCGGGTCATAGATTTAGCGCTTTCTAGCTACTAAGCGACACTTCAGGTTCAGGTAAACCACTATTAAAGTGGCCAACCTGTTCCAGCAGTAATGCACCTTGATTTGCTGATAAAAAGTCATAAATGTATAGAATCGTACAGTTGTAGTGCGACACACCTCCAGCACGACCCACCAATTTCAGGCGGATTACAAAGTGCCGCGGGCGCTTTGTAATGTGCCTAACACTGGAGTGCGCCTCATTAAAAATATAGCGAACAGGGCTGCGCCAGTTTTCGGGCTGAAAAGATGCCAGACTTCTGGCGCAACCACGTTCATACATGTCGCCCCATATGTAGATCCGGCTTGGTTATGGCAGAAATGAGTAAATTCATCGTTTTGCAAGCCCAATGCTGCAATGATGAGATGGTGAATTTAAGAGAGTAGAAAGCATTTACCATCTTAGGCTCAGTGTGAAGCTGTCTGTAAAACATCTTACAGAGACTACATGAGAGAGTAGATTGACCGGATTCATTCTCTGCAGTAACCTACTACTACCACCAAAGTACAGAAAGCCCTTGGACTTGTAGGCAGACAAATGTTCTAAATAGTGGATACACACTGTGGGGAAAGTTCTTTAACTTCAGAGGGGAAATACAGTGTCCCAAGAATGTGAATGTTTACAAACTAGAGTTTGTTATGTGAGGATTTAAAAGCCATTGTTTCTTCCCCTCCTTCCAGTCTACATCACTTGTCGCCCTCACTGCTCGCCCCTTTGAGTCCAGCAGCGTATACCTCTTTATTTCTTATCACTTGAAGGAAACTGCACAGACCATTAAGGACTAGAGGACAAATGAACATATAACAATGAACAAGCAAGGGCCCATCATATACTTTAACGCATAATACAAAGAGCTCCAGACAAAAAAAACAAAACACAAATTTTAGTCTGCTTAGTTCAAATCGTCAACTAGATTGTCTTCTCTTCACTCCTAGAAGTAAACACAAGGTAAATGATGCTCTCCTCCAGCAAAAACCATTTGGGAAATAGAAAATAACTGGCATTCTTGGTAAAATAAAACTACAACATAAAAAAAAGGATTTCAAAGCCTGAAAATTTTGTGCACAATATCCAAGTTTTTTTTTCAAATGAGCTCATTAATATACCACGTGAACTTGATTTTGAAATAAGGCAATATAAGAGGATATCCATTATAACACAGGTATAGGTCACGTTACCTTTACGAAACTCCTACATCAGACAAGGTATACAGTCTATACATTTCTACAGAATTCGACTCTCCAAGTTTTGTTGCTTTCTTAGGTTTTGGCACCAACTAAACAAAAAAGAGTCAAAACACACTGAAGAAGTTTTCAATGTCCAGGCAATCTGCTTTTTCCCATGAAACAAACCCCCTAATTCATATAAAAGAGGAGTAAGGAGGAGTAATTAGGAGTAAGGCACAGAGTCAGTCACTTATTAACACATTAGAAACTCTGAGGCCAAGAACCACAACCATATTTAGTATAAAGTTATGACCCTATGGACCTAGTCACAGAGTAACCGCACCAAGTGTGGACTCACACTATGTAAATGGCTACTATTTCCTGGCGGCTTACACTTTTGTTGCAGGACAATAGCATAGTCTACCACGTTATCGAGTCCCTCAGGAAAAGCGTATTCCACCAGGAAATAAAGAAAATGTAGCCTGCATAGGGCTATGTTTGCTCAACTAATCTCTATGGGGCCACTGCGGCTACATTGCAGTATCCACCGGGATACCTTGTTTTACGGTCCCTCGACAAATACTGCAAATGTAGTCCGTGGCTAGGTTCCTATGGTCAAAACTGGTCCTTTTAGGGCAAATTAGGGATATTTTTCCTCTGTTATCTCAAGATTTTGGACCATACTGTTTATTCCTCAACTGTCCAGAATACAACCCATCCTTTTTACACTTCTATCTATAGCATTTTGGATATACAATCTATTTTAGACTGCGAGAGAGCTATACATTACATTTCTGTGTTTCCTGTAGGGAACTTTTGGATTTACTATTCTTGTTATATATGGTTTAATAAATTAGTTTCATAATTTGCTTTTAACTGATTAAAGAAAAAGTTATGTTTTATATGCTGTTCTCTTTAGCGGTTTGCTTATTCTTTTCAGTTTGAGTACACGCATTATCATTATTTGATAACGCATTATACTTTTATATGTTTTCTGTGGTGTATGACCTTCTGAGTGCTAGACAGAGAAGATCTTACCAAGAACCACAGTCATTCTGCTGGCCTAAGAGCTGAGACTTTACAGCATTTTGCAGTAACTCACTGTCTAGTCATAGTTGTTCTAATGATTTGCATTTTAAAAAATGTCACCCTAAAACTAGACACTCTACAGTAATTTAAAGTGCTTGTCTGCTTGGAAAATAAGTTATATTTTTATTACCTTCCCGTCCCCTGCTGCTGCTTTGGAGCTCACTGGGGATGCCCTAATCTTGATTTCACGGTTCTCATCACGACACACAGAAGAGGCTTGTGCTCCACTGCAAGTGAATAGAGTGTGAGCCTCTCCTGGGTGGCAAGAGAAGAAGCCGAAAGTGAAGAGGAACTGATTTCTGACCAACTCCGGAGCAGCAATCATTTACCATTAAAATAGCACATTCTTCAAGTGGACAACCCCTTTTAAATAGGTTGCCCAGTAAACAAAAAGAAAATTGAAAAGGCTAGCCTGAGTCTTCAGTTATTTCCCTGTGATATTTTCAATGCTAATTTGTACTTTTCCTGTGTGTTTGATAGCAGCATCACATGAATGAAAGTTATTTCCCTTTGCTCATGTTGAAGCCTTTCGATACAGGACCAAAGGTGTGAGGCTTAAAAGGCTGCCCTTAAAATTAGCCAAAGCCCTTTGGTTACCTGATCTCCTGGGCATAACAGATCTTTTTCCTTTGTGTCAAGATGCGCAGAAGTTCTGAGCTTCCTGTCATCAGACAGCAGATGCACAACTGCAGGAAACTCACAGAGAACTTAATAAAAGTACATTACAAAAGTGCCTACCTGTTGCAAAGATATTCAGAAAATATTTTTTTTCCACTGAACAATTCCTTTAACATGAAAAAGTACACGTCTCTCTGAATTACAGAAGCTTAGCAGCTTTTTGACAGTTTCAAATAACATCTAGTTGAATTGTGAATGTGATCTGTAGCTTGGGCAGGGGCGTAAACTAGGTGCACGGGTAGCAGATGCTACGGGGCCGGTGGCTTGGGGGGGGACCCCACGGCAGCTGCTATCACCTCTGCTACCTCTGTGATGCCGCTCTGGGCCCGCCGGCAGTGAACATAACAGTTCAATGCAGCGGGTGCAGAGCTGCGGGACCGGCTGGTCTGTGAAGCGGGGGGGGGGGGGGGGGGGCGCCGGTGCAGGCTCGCCCCTTGCTTCACAGAGGCTCTCTTAATTGTATGCACGTCCATGCGACGCGCATACAATTAAGATGAATGGAGGGGCAGGGAGAGCTGTGCGCTCCCTGCCCCTGCCGTACCTAGCTCTACAGGCGGCACGGCGGAAATGAGATCGTTGCGCCGTCTGCCGAACTTCCTGTCCTCAGCCCCAAGCCTAAAGCAGCAGGCTTGGGGCCGGAAGGAGATGGAGACGCCGGGGGAGCGCGGCCAGGTGAGTAATAGCTAGGGGGGGGGAGGGGCTCTATTATGGGGGGTCTTATACCTACAAGGGGCCTATTACTGGGGGGGTCTACACCTACAAGGGGGCCTATTATGGGGGGGGGTTATACCTACAGGGTGCCTCTATTACTGGGGGGGGGGTCTATACCTACAAGGGGGCCCTATTACTGGGGGGGGTCTATACCTACAATGGGGTCCTATTACTGGGGGGGGTCTATACCTACAAGGGGGCTATATTACTGGGGGGGTCTATACCTACAAGGGGGTCCTATACATGGGGGGGTCTATCCCTACAAGGGGGCTCTATTACTGGGGGGTCTATACCCACAAGGGGGCCTTATTACTGGGGGGGGGTCTATACCTCCCAAGGGGGATCTATTACGGGGGGGGGTTATCCCTACAAGGGGGCCTATTACGGGGGGGGTGGTCTATACCTAAAGGGGGCCTATTACGGGGGGGGGGTCTATTACTACAAGGGGGCCCTATTACTGGGGGGTTATACCTACAGGGGGGCCCTATAATGGGGGGGGTTCTATACTATAGGGGCCCTATTACTGGGGGGGGGTCTATACCTTAAAGGGGGCCTATTACTGGGGGGGTCTTTTACCTACAAGGGGGCCTTTTACTGGGGGGGGTCTTATCCCTTACAGGGGGCCTATTATGGGGGGGGTTATAACTACAGGGGGCCTATTACTGGGGGGCTATACCACAGGGGGCCTATTCTGGGGGGGGGGGCTTATACCTACAGGGGGCCCTTTTTCTGGGGGGTCTATACCTACAAGGGGGGCCCTATTACTGGGGGGGTTAATACCTACAAGGGGCCCTTTTTATGGGGGGTTATACCTAAAAGGGGGCCCTATTACTGGGGGGGGGGTTATACTACAAGGGGGTTATTACTGGGGGGGGGCTTTTACATACAAGGGGGCCCTATTAATTGGGGGGGGGGATATCCTACGGGGGCCCTAATTAATTTGGGGGGGTTCTATCCTTACAGGGGCCCTATATATTGGGGGGGGGCTATACTAAAAGGGGGCCCTATTACTGGGGGGGCTATCCTACAGGGGGCCCCAAATTGGGGGGGGACTATCCTACAAGGGGGCCCTTTACGGGGGGGGGGGTATTCCTACAAGGGGGCCCTAATTCGGGGGGGCTTTTCCTTTTACAAGGGGGCCTATACTTGGGGGGGGACTTTTACCTAAAGGGGGACAAATTACTGGGGGGCTTTCTACCCTAAGGGGGGTAATCATCGGGGGCTGGCCAATTTTAAAGAAAGGGAAGAAGGGGCCCCTTCATCAATGGGGAACCCCGTGAGGGGGCCTAAATGTAGTTTACTATTTGCCAAAACACCGGGGCGTTCTACCACTCATGGGGGGCCCTTAAGGGGGTTAAAAACTTTCATTTGGGCCTTTAAATGGGTTTTACTTATAGGCACTGTTGGGGTTATAAAAAAAAGTCTCAGGGTGTGTTAAATTTCTACCGGGATATGGTTGGGATGGTGGGTTATACCAGTCTGCAGAGCCTGTGTTTCACTAGTATATACCACTATATGGTACTATATGGCGGTACTATTGGTCTTTGTGTACTGATCAGTAATAGTTTTAGGGGTATTATTCAGTCATTTGTTGGTTTTTTTATGTTCTGGGGTATATTCAGGTTCCTATGTAATAGGGTTATTAGTTTAATGTTGGTCTTGGTATAGTGGGATTTGTTTGGTAGCAGTATGATGGTGATATGTGTGGTGAGGTATTCACCCCTTGTATTATCTAACAGCATGTTCTGGTAAATGTTCGTGATCAGGGAGGTGGGCAAGGTGGGAAAGGAAGGGGGCCCTATCCAAAAGTTCGCTATGGGGCTCAGGCTTCTCTACTTACGCCCTTGAGCTTGGGATAAGTAATATAGCATATTTACAAAGCAGCTGAAATATTCATGTGTAGGTGTATGACTGTAGATAGTATTGCAACTCATGAACAACGATGAGCTGCATTTGTAGTCACAAGCAAGAGAGACGTTGTTTCTGGAAAAGAGCAGATTTTTTTTGTCTGATACATGAAAGTTGTCTATGGATCTAAAATTTTTGTCTGCTGTTAAAAAATAAGGCAGGACACTGCGATGCACATCTCACAACGTCTAACACCCTCTGCAGTCTTCCTCTTGTCCGAGGGTAGTTAACCTGTCATTCCCATAGTACTATAACTACCCAATTAAAGGGGTTGTCTCACTACAAGGATTGATTTTTATGTTAAAGATCTTGCAAAAACAAGTCACTTTGCAATATATATGTCCATTAGCAGTGTCCTACCTATTCCTAGATATCTCCTCTTGTATGGGCTGCATCAGCTCCTCAGGTCGCTATAGCTACAGACCTGTTTATTCTCTCCTGCCAGTGCTGGTTGCTATAGCTACAGACCTGGCTTCTACTGCAGCCTAGTAGAAGCCAGTAAACACTCCCCTGAATTCATAGTGAAACCAAGAAAACAGGACTGAGGTAAGATGAATCAATGTAGTGAGACAACCCCTTTTACACAGGCTTGAGAAAGGCTTTGATAGCCGAAATGTTGCCATTGGACATGTTGGAATAAAGTTGAATTCATCTTTTTGAACTAAGGAGTGCTGCGATTTTCTTGGAATATTTTATGGAACTAGTGACTCTGGTCATATAGTCGCTGGCACCAATATTTTTTACTTTTTTGATTGAAGTCCTGCCTTTTGCTACATTTTCAATTAACATATAAGTTATACAGAATGTATGGGTCATTGTCCACTGTTCACTATATTTATGTGTAAATTTTCAGTTTCACAGGAACCTTTTCTCCTAGTGCTGTATAGATGCAGAGCTACCCTGCCTATGTAATCATTTTACCCTGAGCCTTACGTGGCTGTACTTAGAACCACCATTAAAATTAATAGAGAGAGCCGAACATTAGCATTCACCTTTACATTCTGTGCAGATGTGACACAAGTCAGCTTGAAAAAGGCTCGACGGTGTTTTTCTGAGCCGAAACGTTCTGTACTGCTGATTCAATATTAAAGGAGCAAAGTTTATGCTGACGTCCATTGGATTTTTTTGCGGTTGGACAAGTCAGGATGGGGGATAAAGGGTTCTTGAGATAAGTGTTGTCCCCAGATTTTGGGACATTTATAACTGTCGGGGATAGGAATACCCCTTTAGCCAGTGCCTGACCAGGCTGTTTACCCCACTTGCTGACGTGCAGGTTTGAACGCTATAACATTTTAATAATATGAGGGAAAATTATTTTAAAAAAAAATTAAAAGTCCTTTGTTCACATTTTATTTATTTATTTTAACAGCAAAAGTAGCACTAAAATGAGTTTTGTAATTGTGTCACTTTTCCATCACAGACTTTATATATAAAGTAGGTGATATAAAATTTTAGGGCGACATGTCCCAATACGCCATTGTTTTGGTGTATTTTGTGCCAAAAAAACAGTTGACTCTCTATTCTCTATATAAATGAACTGTAGTACACCATAACTAGGCGCATTATACGCCAGGCATGACAGATTTGAATGCACCTAAAGTAGGCGCATTAAATAAGCTACCAATGATACACTATGCGCCTAAATTATGCAATGCCCCTTTAAAATTAGGGCTTTAAATTTTTTAAATGAAAGGGTGGGACCACACGGTCAGATTTTTGACAGGTTCATTCATGCCATGAATAAGGAGGTTTTTTTACCCCGGAAAGCGTGGGCTCGATGCGGTGAACCATTGTTAATATTTTTTGGTTTTTTAAATTTATCGGGGAAAATTAAAGGTTGTTTTTTTTAAAACCCTTTCGAAACGGAAGCACAAATGCGGGGATGCTGTTTTTTTCTCTTGGTTCATTTATTAAGGTGAAATTTCCCTTGATTTAATGCCCCTTAAAACTAGCGTGGGGGGTTGCCTTTTTTGGACTGCCCGCCTATAATGCTTGGGGAAAAAATTGTGGTTTGGGCTGTGTTTCTGTTTATTTTTTTATTTTATTTTACATATCATGCCTCCCATAAGTTCAAAAAAAGATTTTCAGATAACTTTTTCTTTTAACTTATTTAAATACTTTGGGAAAATAAACCCCTGAAGTTTACTGAAAAGGGCTAATTCGATTTTCTTGAGCCCAAGCAGATCTAGAACTAAAAACTTTTAAAGAAACTTTAGGGGTGGGTTTTGGTAGGGAGACAAGACAGTGAACCCTAAACAGTCCCCCCAAAAATTTTTCCTATCAAAATTGCTGGTCGACTTTTGTGGTTGGGAAAAACGGGGCAAATTCCCTGGTTACGCTAAAGTGTACCAAAAAGAAAAAAACAAGCAAATTAAAACAGAAAAATTAGTCGACAAAAAAGGGTCAAAAATCAAGAAACGAAAAAGCAGGTAAAAAAAATTCAACAAGAAAATAGGAGAAAACCCCGCCAAATCCAAAGAAAAATTTATAGCAAGCACGGGGGTAGAGGGGAAATGGTTTGTAAACCCCCCGGGGCCCTTTATTTTGGAAATCTTGCCGGGGAGCGGGAAACCCCTTAAGGCTTGTTTTTCTTGGAGGGCAGGGGGGGGGGGGGTTTTAAATTTGGTCCCTACCTTCTGAAAAGAGAGCCTGGTTGCTGCTAAAGGTTTTTTCTCCCCATTTCAATTGTGGGGTGTTTGCAACAGCCAGGCATTTAAAATTTAAACGGGTTTTTAAAATTCTTTACTTTTTTTTTTTTTTTCAAAAAAAAGGAAGGGTAAATTTTTTTGTGTGGGAAAAGTTTTTGGGAAATCAAAAGGGAAGGACAAAAATTACACAACGGAAAGGGTTTTTAATTTTTGGTTTTTCAGAGGTTTGTGGATCGGGAAAAAACATCTGAAAAATTTTGTAAGTTAACCCATTCCCTTTGGGGGATTTTAAATTAGAGAATCCCCCCAAGTAGCTACACTGAAGGGAAATTTTCAGCTGGTTGGATTTCTAAACTGCTGGCGTTCAAAAAAAGCTCGGGAAATGGCAAAAATTTCCCGCATTTTTGAGGGGAAATTTGTGTTTTTAGTCAATGCTTAAGGGGGAGGGTAAATTTTGGAAAAATGGGGGACAGAATTTCCCCCCAAACCACTGAATGTTTGAACTTACCGGTTGGTTTTTTTAATCAGTTTTCCGCCCGGTATTTTTGTAAATGCCGTATGGTTTTTGCCTTGGTCTTTTTTCTGTGGTATATTTATTTTTTTTTAAAAAAAAAAAAACACCCTTTCAAAACTCAACGGCCCCCAAACCCACTTCTATAACAGAGTATTTCACTTCTTGCCACAGTTTGTGCAAATGCTTTCAGATGTTTACTTTTATAGCATGACATTGTTTATGGAGGGGGTTTCAAATTTACATTTCCGGAAGTGTGAAATGTCTGCCTCTTTTGGGTCCCCTTTCTTTATCTTTAAAATTTCCCTTCCCCTTTTCAAAAGTTTCCTTTAAACATTTAAATTTAAAAATTAAATGGCTTTAAAATTTAAAAGATGTTTTTCTAAATTTTGTGGTAAAATTTTAAAATTTAATGGGAAGGAGGGTGCTGCACATGAAAGTGACAGTCGAGTCAAAAAACCCGGGCAAACCCTATGGTTCCATTACTTTATTGGTTCTTCTATTTCTGCATGTTGACATGTGTTTACATAACAGGAAGAAAGATTGATGCAAGATTGTTTTGGGTTTGTGGTGGGGCCCGTCATGATTGCCACTAAAAGTAAACCATTTTTTGGGGTTTAAAACAGTGTTAGACATCCATTTTTTTTCAGAACAATAGTTATTTCTCAAATAGATATCCAGCAATACTTCATGTTGTATGCATAATCCTTTTAACCCCTTATGCACCAAGCCTGAAAAGGTCTTAATGACCAGTTAAATTTTAGTTAAATAGTTTTTTCCTGCTTGCGTTTTAACAGTCTTTACTTTTTTTTTTTTTAAAGGGCGGCCCTTAAAGTGTTTTTTTAAGTTTTTATTTTGGGAAAGGATAGTTTAATTTTAAAAATAAAGGGACTATTTTGTTTTTTTTTTTTTTTTTCCACGGCCTTTTAAACTTTTAAAAAAAATTTTTTCTGCATTTGTTTTTTTTTTTTTTTCTCCATTCACATTTCACACTAAATAAGCCATAAGAATAATTGTACAGGTTATTAAGGTCCTGTTTTACCAAATTAGGGGCGGTTTTTGGGGACCCAACTTGAGTATTTTTCCACCCCCCTTTCCCCAAAAAATGGATTTTTAAAGGTGATCAAAAATTTCATATCCATGCAAAAAATGCTACCAATGACTACTTAAAAATTTAAATTCTGCAGATAAAAAGCCCCTAAAAAGCTTAGTACACGGAGAAATAAAAAATTTTTAGGGCCCCCTCGATTTATAGCGATGCAAAAGGGTTTTTTTTTTTTTTCAGCCGGGGAACTTTCTTTTTTTTTTTTTTTTAAAACCCCTTTCCCACATTTCAAAACTAAATAAGCAATAAGTTTAAATTGTACAGGTTTTTTTAAGGTCATTTTAGATACCTATTATGTGTAGGTTTTGTTTTTTGTGTAACAAACGCAGTCATTTTTTATTTAATATTTATTTAGTATTTATTTTATTTATTTTCTCTACACTTTTTTTTTTACTTTGTTTTAAAATCCCATTAGGGTATAACTATTTAACAATATTTTATACAATTTTTTTTTCTTACAGTACGGGCACCCGGGCAAATAGTCATAGAAGCCCCCCGTGTGCCCGGACCGCTTCTTCCTAACACACAAACCCCGGGGGCAAACTCTAGGTCCCCCGGGTGGGCCCGTAAGATTTTTCCCCGAGTTCCATCAGGTAAATGGGAGTCCCGATTTACCCCAAAGGGGCAGGAGAAAGGGTTTTTTGATTTGCCTTGGTAACAGACTGTGGCACTCGAAGGGTTCCCCTTACAGAGATTGCTCTGAGAACAGACCTGTTAACTACAACTTCATTCCTAGCGCACCTGCGACACTAGAGACGCAAAACCCCTCTGTCTGCAAACAAAAACTAAAGACGTTACAAAGGGGGTGGGTTTAAGGAGTTTAAAATTTAAATTTTACTATTCCCATATAAATATACAATCTGTGATTCTGTCTTAATCAGGACTAAGCTTTGCCTCATTGATACGTATATGGTCTGACTTTGAAGCGCAGGCTTCCCCTAATTTTTTGTTTTCCCTATCTGCTTGTTGTGCGTTTGGGAAGGCTATGTTCACAAAGGTCAAATTTTTGGGAAGCATTTTGCCCCGTATTTGCGTTGCTACGAGCGAGGAAAATTTTTGATAAAACCAAAGTTTCATTTTTGGGAACTATGATTACGCCTCCTCTCGCCGGGCCTACAATATGAATGTATTGTATGCCTGGGGAGATAAGTGACAGTCTATGGGGCCCGCGGGCTGCCAGCCCCCCGGCGTCGCGGGAGTACGCGCCAATCAGCCCGACTCCCAAACACACAGCGTTATTGCAGGGCATACTGTACGCCCTGCAATTACGCCGTGTTAACATAGTCTAAAAGTGGTAAGTTTGCTACATTTCAGGGACCTGCCCTCTTTGTCAAGCATGGACTCTGCTGCTTACAAAGTAAGACTGTATATGTATCAGTGAGGTGGTGCTTATCCCTAATTAAGAAGGAATCACAGATTGAATATTTAGATGAGAATAGTACATTTAATTATTAAAAGGATTATGCATACAACATGAAGTATTGCTGAATATTTATTTGCGAAGTATTGTTCTAAAAAGGGATGTGTAGAGCTGTGAACCACAGAGCTGATTAACGGAGAACAAGGGACCTCCGTACACTGCTCTAAAACATGGGGCCCCAAAGCTAACAGTAGAACTGTCTTTGTTGCCCATAGCAACCAACCACTCATTTGAAAAAATGAAAGCTGTGCTGTGATTGGTTGCTGGGGCAACAAAGACAATTCTATTGTTAGACAGTTTAATAAATGAAGTTTGACTGTTTTGACTGTGGTAAAATTAATGTCTTAAGTAGGCAGTTGTCAACTGTAATATTGGCTAGCAACCAGCGAAATTTCGTTTACTTGTATGTCGCTTTGAATTATTATTATTACAGAACACAGTGTATCAGTTTTGGTTGGAATGTTGCTTTAAATAGTTACTTTCACCACCTTGATTAGCTTTAAACATGTAGACAAAGGTACATAGAGACTATTAACCCCTTACCGACATTTGACTTTCCAGTACGTCATGGGGTTCCCTCAAATTGACGTATGGGTACGTCATGACCATTGTGCAAGCTCACAAGCAGAGTCCACACGATGAGAGCAGGGAACCGGCTTTATGTTACAGCTGGCCTCATGCGCTGTCAGCCATGATGGAGTTTACTTCCCAATCTGCAAAAAAAAAGAAAAAAAAGAAAAAAGTACACATATTTGGTGTAGCTGCGTGCCTGATAACCTATAACCCAGTCACGTTATTTAACCCGCATTATGAACACCGTAAAAAAAAAAAAAACTAATAGAATTTTTGTTCATCCCACGGCAAATTGAATGGAGTCAAAAGTCATGGAAATTCCAAAGTGGAACCAATCAAAATGTCAGTTCGCCCAGCAAAGAAAAAGCCCTTACACAGCTCCGGTATACTGTAAATAATAAAGTTATGGCTATTTGAAGATTGCGATGCATAAATATTGTTTTAGACAATAGACACTTTTTAAAATAAAAAGTGATACAACATAAAAAATACTATATAAATTGGGGATCGCTGTGATTGTCCATGGAGTAAAATAACATGTCATTTATACTGCACAGTGTAAGCTGTTAAAATAAAAAAAACTACCAGAATTGCAGTATTTTCTTCACCTTGCTTCCCAAAAAACGGATTTAAATGTGATCAAAAAGTCATGTCCCCGCCAAAATGGTACCAATGAATACATCAACTAATTCTGCAGAAAAAGCTTGGTACACGGAAAAATAACAAAGTTATGGCTCTCAGACTATGGCAATGAAAAACGTGGTTTCCTTTTTAAATAAAAGGGTTTTTATTGTGTAAAAGCAGTAAAACGTAAAAAAATAGAAATCGGGTATCATTGTAATCGTACCAACCTACTGAGTAAAGTTAACATGTCATATATACTGCTGGTTGTGGAAAATAAAAACACTTTTGGGATTGCTCTATTTGTTCATCCCATCTCTCAAAGTAATTGACAAACAGCAATCAGAGTGTCATAGAAACCCTAAAATGGTACCAATGTAAATGTCAAAAACCCCAACCCAGACACTACACTGACAGAAGATGAAAATGGAAGACAATGGGCTAGTAGACGTTCCAGGTACTGTAAGAAAGAGACACAGGGCTAAACAGACAGGAAGGCCTAATGGAGGCCAAGGTGCAAAACAAACAGACTAAGGGTATATTCACATGCCGTTTTGGGTCCTTGTGAACATACACTTTTAGATATGTGTTTGGGTCCGTCTAGAAGGACCCAAACATGCATCTAACAATGAGCAGTGTGTTTTACCCTGCTTGTAATGTAAAACACGTATCGGCATTCAGATGAGTGATTGCCGATGCATGTTTACATTGCGTCTTTCGGATCCGTTCCAAGAATTGACATGTCAATTCTTGGTCTGAAAGATGCAGCAGGAGCCCTATAATGAAGTCCAACATGGATCCAAATATACAGCTGTGTTTGGATCTGTGTTGGATCCAATCAATGCTATGTTTTTGGATGCGATTTTCGGATCCAATATGGACCCAAAATCGTATCCAAAAAAAACGTATGAATATACCCTAAGAATATCGGAAAAACAAATTATGGAACACACAGAACAGGGACACAAACAAGAACAGAGATTCAATGTAGGACTAGAAAGGGGAAAAGGAGGAGTGCTCCCTGGTGTAATAGACCTTAATATTAGATCGGTCAAATAGGTGAATATCGTACTCACCTGACGGGGTTGTGCATCCAGGTTGGCACAACTCACCGATCGCTTTCAATCAGTATAGAATGTGTAGGTATGGACTGCTGCTAGTCTCTCACGCCCCACACCTAACGTATCCCGTGGAGTGAGTTTGTATTTGTAGATCGAAAGATTTTCAGGATTTCCAAACTGGTTGTCCAGTGGTCAGACTCAGACAGTTCTTGTCAGATCGGTGTATAGTTACCGCAGGTCTTGTGGTATTAAAAAATAAATAATTTTATTTCTAGAACAGTGCATTTCGTGTTAAAAGAAAACACTTCTTCAGGTTTATAATTATAAATGTAGGACTAGGGATAAGGCTCAGAACATGGACTAGGACTATAGCAAGAACACAGGCTAGGAGCAAGGCAGGACTAGGATTACAGCTAAGACCACAACCCAGGAACCAGACAAACAGACAAGGATCTAACAGAACATAGACCAGACAGACAAGAGCAAAGGCAAACATGACAGGAACATAGACGAAAAACACAGGATGGAAAATAAAAAAGGACACAGACAGACTGGAGAAGAACCAAGCACAGCAGACATGCTAAGCAAGGATTAGGTCCAGAAGTGTTGGAGAGGCTGCTAAATAAAGCACCAGGTGGAAGAAGATTGGCTAAGGAAGCCAAACTCAGGTGGACCTACAGAGGTTGAATAACAGCAGGACGCGACTGCGCCTTCGAAATAGCGAGGAGGATCAGATGCAGCCGCACTGTGCATATAGCACAGCTAGACGGACAGGAAAAGCCGCATGGAAACGCAGTTTAGGTCACAAGTGACCAGTAGCATAGCAGCGTGACACTAGTTATAAAGTAATTTTTGGGGTCAATTATTTGTCTTACATGCAGAAATTTTGGTTTGAAAACGGCAAATTTTTCAAAATTTTCACAAATAGACAAGGACTATATCAACCAAAATTTATTGCTACCTTAAGGCTCAGTGTGTCACAAGAAAACATTCTCTAAATCACATTGATATGTAAATAAAGGGGAACATCTCTCCTTGGGGAGAGCACCATATAGGTGTGTGGAGTTTTGAATTGCCTTTTTGCCCTCCACTATGCATCTGCGTATCACAAAGTATTATGGGAAAGGAACTAAGAAGCTCAAGCACCCTCCATTGGATGTAACAAATGCTCAAGTTGCTTCAGACTCACCGAATCTTTAGAAAGCAAATGGGATATTAGCCAATCTAGTATCACTCATCTGCAGACAGCTGTTTCTGAGTTTTGCTCCTCATCAGTGCAGAGTAGAGTGTACTGGCTGACTGGGTGGGAGGCAATGAGTGGCTCAGAAAGGGGAACATCTCTCCTTGGGGAAAGCACCATATAGGTGTGTGGAGTTTTGAATTGAATTTTGCCCTCCACTAAGCACACAATATGAATATGTAAAAACATTATAAAGTTATTACCAAATAAAGTGACACAAGTCAGATTTGACAAATGGGGCTTGCTCAAAACTGACTGTGGCAGCAAATATATTGCTGTACTGATTTTGCATTCTTTCAGAGACAGAGCAGCTCTTATCTCCTGCTAGTATACCAAGCTTTCCTAGTTTATCAACCATCTGTCTCATTGCTCCAACTGCCCTGGCCAGGATGCTGCAGTCTTATTAGCAGCACAGGTGCTTGTTGAAACTTTAGAGCTTTATAGCCTGCTGCACTGCTGTTTAGATCCCTCCATCACCAATGTCCCTTTAACAGGAAGGAATAACAGAGCTGATAAGCCAATCACTGCTGTAGAACCACCCACAGTCTGAACTAGAAGTGCGAGTCTGAAGCTGGCTGTGAAGAGTAGGCTCTGTGCAACAGGACGTTGAGAAGATCCCTTTAACCTCTTCCTGCTGCAGCTGTTTTTGTTTCTGTTGAATCTGGTTTTCTTCCTTGCCTTCTAATAGCCATAACTTTTGTATTTTGCCTTCTAAATAAACATATGTGGCCTTTTTTGTGGGACAAAATGTACTGTTTGATGGTACCATTGGCCATATTACCTCTATATTAAGCATTAGTGCGGCCTCATTTGGAATATGCTGTTCAGTTCTGGGCTCCAGTTTATAGAAAGGATGTAATTGAGCTAGAGAAAGTGCAAAGACGAGCAACCAAACTAATAAGGGGAATAGAACATCTTAGTTATGAGGAGAGGTTAAAAGAATTAAACTTATTTAGTCTTGAGAAAAGACGGCTCCGGAGAGACATGATTAATTTATGTAAGTATTTAAATGGCCCCTACAAAAAGTATGGGGAAAAGCTATTTCCTGTCAAACCCTCTCAAAAGACAAGAGGACGTTCCCTTCAGCTGGAGAAAAAAGGATTCAATCTCCAGAGGAGAAGGGCGTTCTTCACTGTAAGATCTGTAAATCTGTGGAATAGCTGCCTGAGGAGCTGGTCACAGCAGGAACAGTTTTGTGCTTTAAGAAAGGTTTATAGAATCACTTATTACGAAATACTAAATAATTATGTAGCCTTATAAAATATCTGCATCAATTCTGATGGCAGCTTTAGGATCATGAATTAAATATTCCTTTACAGCAGATTGGTTCTTGCCTTATGGGTTCCAAATTCTTTATCAGTAAGGGAAACAAAGTTTAAAAAACTCCCAATCCCCCTCCGTTCATCCACATTTTTCTTCACCCTTGGTTGACCATGATGGACATATTTTTTTTTCACCCATACTAACTATGTAATTATGAAACTGTAAAGGACTCAAGTATCTACAGGGACAGACAGAGCACCCTTGCGCTAAGCCCCTCAAGGCTGTAACTGCCTGCTTGCTTACCTGACACGAAGGGATCAGCGACAACTGGGCAGTGGACCTTACCCTGAGTATGTGCAAACAGAAGAAAAACAAAAACACTGTAGTGAGAAAATCAGCAGAAAAGGGTCAGAACCAGGAAGAGCCAAATAGTACCGAACGACAAGAAGAAAACGTAGGTCAAGGGGCAGGCAAAAGGTCAGAAATCCAAGTAAACCAAAGAATATGTAACATGCACCAGCTCAAGCAAATGCTATCACCAGCAATGTACTCAAAGCAGAAGGGATCTTAAATATGAAGTTAGAGTCCCAGTCCAGAGTGCAATTGGACTGGCTCCCTGATATTCAGAACACAACCTGATTGGTGAAGATGGCTGTCAATCATAGATAGCAGAACTGACAATGTAGTGTTAAAACTGGAAACACAGAAAACAGAATACAATCTCAATATCATGGCCAAAAGCACTTCCTCCGCCGTACCTTCCGAACAGAAGATTGCACCGAGGCCCAAGCAGGCGTGGTCATCACAGTAACTGTATCATATAATGTACTGAGAATCAGAAAATAAATTCTCTGTAGGGAGGAATGTGAAGGGGGATTTAATTTTTATGGTGTTCACTGTGTGATATAAATGATATTTTACCTTTATTCTGTAGGTTGGTACAATTCCAGTAATATCGACATTATAGAATTTTTATTATTTTTTAGCATACTTACCAATTCTCCCTGATGATCAGGGAGACTTCCTGAAAAGAGGGAGTCCTCCCGGGCTCCCTGAAGAGTTGGTAAATCTTCTGATTTGGTAGGTTTGTCACCAATCTGATAAACCACCGACAGGGACGGTTTTACTGCCAGGGCGCCAGTGCCGGTATTTTATTTGTACCGGCCATATCAAGTACTGGTAACTTTTAGAATATAATCTTGGGCATGCTTTTAGGGGCTGTTCATACAGCTTATTTGGACGCTGTTTGGATGCTGATTTTTCATCGCTATAAACAGCATCAAAACCTGGCCTGAAACCCACTTCTTCAGCAGAGGTTTTTGATGTGGTTTTAATGAGGTTTTGGAAAAGGTTTCCACCCATAGAAATTAATAGCCAGGGCAAAAACCGTGCAGAAAAACGTGTCAAAAACACGACACGCACTATATACACTAGGGCAGTTTATATGGCTGACAAGGGGCCGAACAGTTGACAATGTGTGGTCAATTTTAGCCTAAGGGCCCGTTTACATGGCAATGGACAAAGACCGGACACTTTGTCCGGTTTGTGTGCTGTCCCCACGGCCGCGGGGGGGGGGGGAGGCGGCGGCTTTTCTCCGCCATGAGCGGAGAAAAGCCCTCCCCCTTCACATTGACATGCACAGATTCCATCTGAAAACTGGACAGAAGAATGTGCAAGCACAATATTTTTCAGGCGGCCGGCGGTTTGAAAAACCGTCAGGCGGAAATCCCGTGCAGTGGGGACTGCTGCCCGGATTTTCCATAGAAGCCCGGTGTGTTCGTTGAGGCTGGTTTTTTTAGACGGTCTGCAAAACCGCAAACCGTCTGAAAAATTGGCCGCAAACCAGTGCCGGGGGGACATGCCCTAAGGCTATATGGCAGCTATACCATTTTATACATCTGGTATTTTTACTGGCTGTAAGTGGGTATTTAAATAGTGGTGGTGCCAGGGTAAAGCATCATGAGATGCTGCCCTGACATCACTTGGTGCATGGGACCACATTGTAGATAGGCTCTGGAGGAAAGCTGATTGATGTGGTGTTACCCAGCTTGGATGCTGGTTAAGAGATCCAACATACAGTAAAGCTGAATGATACCACATTCCCTTATCAGCTTTCCTTCAAAGCTGTTACACAGATGTGACAAGGGAGTGTGGCTTTGTGTAAAAGAGGATGTGTCATGTAAAACAGGGGGTGTGGCCCACTCAAACCATCAAGGTGGCAAGCTGCAATTCAAAATCTCCCTGAAGGCCACTTCCAAAAGTTGGCAGGTATGTTTTTTAGTACTCTTCAAACAATTAAAAAAAAAATAATTTTAAAAAACAAAGTAATGAAACTGGCCTGAACTAAAATGATGAGACCCTTAACTTTACCCTTTACCGACATTGGACATATGAGTACGTCCTAATGCCGGGGAGGGGCTTTGTAGCAGGATTGCGCCCTGATCCCACTACACCGCCTGTTACAGTGCAGATTGGTGCCGGCAAAGATGGCCGCAGCAGCTAAATCAATGAGAAGCTGTGCTGTGCTTCTGTTTTTTTTTTTATGGTGTTTATTGTACTATGGTGTTTATTGTATTATTATAAGTTATTATTATTATTATTATTTATTTTAAAGCGCCATTGATTCCAGGGCGCTGTACATTCGAGGGGGTTACATACATTACATAAGTCATAACATTAACATAACATTACATAACGAGTACAGTGATAAGTGATAATGACAATTGGCACGACAGAGGGAGAGAGGACCCTACCCGCGAGGGCTTACAATCTACAAGGAGGGGGAAAGAGACAGGAGGTGAGGGGCAGACATGTCTGTGGAGGAAGTAGTGACAAGTTTAGTGAAGGTTATAGGCAAGCCTGAAGAAATGGGTTTTCAGGTTGCTTTTGAAGCTGGTGAAAGTGGAGGAGAGTCTGATGTGTTGGGGCAGTGAGTTCCAGAGTGTGGGTGAAGCACGGGAGAAGCTTTGGAGACGTTGTGTGAGGAGCTGATAAGGGGAGAGCAGAGGAGAAGGTCCTGTGAGGAGTGGAGATTGCGTGAGGGGAGATATTTGGAAATTAGGGCAGAGATGTATGGAGGGGAGAAGTCATGGTTAAGTTAAGGGGAGAGGTCAAGTTAAGTAACATGACTATTTTATAGCCCAGATCAGTATGTATGTGGCAATACTAAATTTATTTACTTATTTATGCTTTTTTTCCAGTACTAAATATTTGTAATGGGAAAATGGTGTTGCTCATATTTTACTTTATTTATTCTCATATATTTTGGCTTTTAACTTTTTTGAATGCTTTTTCTTAACTTTAACTGTACTGTCAGTTAACCTATCATTGCCTACTCCCAGACATGGCTGGGCAGACTGACATTACAGACACACCAGAAGCCTTTGTTAGGCTTTTGAGCTGTCATAACAACAATTAGCACCCCACAATCACTCTGAAAGGTACCGATGGGGCAGAGGAAGTACCATTTACTGTGTCAAAGTCTTTTGATGCGTGATCGCTATGAACCATCTGAAGGGTTAAGCAGCCAGGGTCGGGGAAAACTCCAGTCCCGGCTGTTAGCTATATTTTTTACTACATTTTACCAAGCTTTTGCGCTGTAAAATTAGTTCCACCAATTTTTAAGCATAACCTTAATACTTTATTGGTAGCAACAGACAACCATATTTGTAATGTGGTTAGTTATCAATGGAAAGCAGTATAAAATCATGTCATTCCCTTTTAGATAAGCTGAGAGGAAAATATACTCCTTACTAAAGAGTGGGTCCTTACAATCCTACACTACACCCACTTTAATTTATGTAGATAGTCTGTGTCAGTTTCTGCAGTTTTAAGTAAGTAGAAAAGTAGAATTCCTAGATTAGCCCTTGAGCGTGAAAATCAATAGGTGATGAGAGCAGAGTCTGGTTCTTCCTTTGTGTGTATACATAATTCAGTGACAGTAACTTGCTACAAGAAGCCTTGAATGACACCTGCTTACTTTCCATCTTCTACTCAAGCACATCCATGCACCAGCAATCAGAGCTGCAAATACCTCATCTTGTGCTGCCAGAATCTCATTTGTGAAATTACATATCAAAGGAACTAATGAATACTGAATGGTTTAAAGGTATCGTACATATTCAGGAACTATGTAATCCATTATTATTTTCTTTATTAGCAAGTGGGGACAGAGTGATGTTTTTTGCTGATAAGTCCATCAATAAACTATAGAAGACCTTTAACCCAGTTTTATGTTATTGGACTTCAAAATGAGCAGTGTAAAATTAGAACACACAGCTGGTGAAATAAGAATTGAACACATCACCAATTTTCTAATTACATATACTTCTAAAGATGCTATTGACATGAAATTCTCAAGAGATGACGGTAACAACCCATCCAATCCACACAGGCAAGGCTGGACTGGCAATCTACCTGACCAGGCAGATTCTCAGTGGTCTGGGCAGTCAGTGAACTACCTATCACAAGCTGACTGAGCATTCCTGTATCGCTCTGCCTGATTATACAGAGGACTTTGCAGCCACAGGGTATGTCCATACAACAAGCAATTCCCAATGGATTTACATGTGGATTTGGGTTTTAAAAACTGTAAAATCCAACTGTAAACCATCCTCATAGACCTCAATTGAAAATACGATTTGTAGTCCATACAACTCGGATTTTCTTGAGGTTGCTTTTCAAATCTGCAGTTTTTTTCAACAAACTTAGAACATGTTCAATAATCCGCCATATTTTCAAGATGCATCCCAAACATTTCTATGTCGGATCTGCATCTAAAACCACATCGAGCTGAATGGGAATTGTTTTTTGACTCCGCTGTAAAAAAAAAACAACCATGAAATCCACATAAAATACTCTTTGAAAATCACATTGTCCAATGTGTTTTTCAACGGTAGAATCTGATGAGGATTTTGACATTGTCATGTGGACGTGTCCGTACAGTTACAGCTTCATAGTGAACTTTGTAGGGCTGTATTTGTGGGGCAGGGGCAGAATACAGAAGAGGATTGCCCCTTGCCTTTTATATTATTGTGCATCTTTGAGGGCAGAGGGACAGGAGCATCAGGTATCGGTGTCAGTGCAGTGAAAGCAGTACTGATTGATAAAGCAGCAGTCAGCAGGGGCTGCTCCACCAATCAGATAGTTGCACACAGTTCATCACACTGTGCAGACAGCTATCCCCCATAATAACATTTCCCCTCTGCTCATTGCTGCCCTTATGAGAGATCCTACTTGATCAGTCAGTGGCCCCTGCTTTTTCTGTCTGTAATGGGAGGAGGAAGCTGCCGACTGAACCAGACTACAGAAAGGAGACAGGTAAGGTGGGAACAAGGGTGCTAGGCTGTCCAGTGTGTGTGTGCACATGTCAGTAGGGTAGTTATAGGTGTAGTGTGTGTGTATATAGGGTATATATAGACATGTGTCTTTTATGAATATGCAATTGAAACCAGAAGTTGACATACACTATATCAAAAGACACATATGCATGTTTTTCTCATGATCTGACATAAAATCAGAATAAACCTTACCCATTTTAGGGCAATTAGGATCACCAAAATTATTTACATTTGCCAAATGCTAGTATAATGAGAAAGAGAGAATTTTTTAGGGCATTTTTATTACTTTCTGCAAAGTCAAAAGTTTACATACGTTAGGATTACTATGCCTTTAAACAATTTGGGACAGCCCGTATGATGATGTCATGTCTTTGGAGGCTTTTTTTTATAGGCAATTCTGAAATTAGGACACAGAGGGGTGTATTTTTAATGCACAGCGAAACACACTGCCTCTGTGTGTAACATCTGGAAAGTCAAAATAAATACTAAGATGCGGAAGAAAATTTGTTGACTTCCAAGTTGGACATCCTTGGGTAAATATCCAGTACTTAAAGGTGCCTCGTTCATTGTATGATGATTATACGCAAGTCAAAAAAAGAGGGGAAAAGTCCCGCCCTCTACTGCCAGGGTGGAGATGATTCTGTGCTCAAGGGGACGTTTTTCCGACATGTGCATAAATCCAAAGAACAAAAGCAAAAGACCTTTTGAAAAAGTGGAGGCTGGGGAAAATTTGTCATTTCCCCTAAAAAGTAATGGATCAAAATGGGGGTGAAAGGTGACTTCCCGGAAAAAAGCCATTTTCCCAAAAGAAACATATAAAAACCAGATTAATGTTTGCAAATGACACGAAACAAAAAACCCACATTTTTTTGGGGACAGTCCTGTGGTCTGATTAAACTAAATGTAACTGTTTGGCCATAATGACCATTGTTACGTTTGGAGGAAAAAAAGGAGAAGCTTGAAAGCCTAAAACAAAAATCCAACTGTAAACATGGGGTGTGGGAGCTCATGTTGGGATTGTTTTGCTGCGGGGGACTGGTGCACTTCACAAAAAAGATGGCATCATGAAGAGGGGTGCAGCGTATTGGGGACAAAGGCCGGAATTGGAGGAATATTTAAACTGGGACTGGGGGGGAGGGAACAACATATTTGCATGCAAGATAGTGAAGATAGAGAGCGGGGAAATTTGGAATAAAAACAGGGGGGGGGGAGTGGGGAAAAGTGGGGGGGTTAGCAATAGAAAAAAATCAGGGAGAAAGGAAAAAAAGGGAAAAATCATAAATTGCAGGGTGACCAATGCCAGAGTCTGCCCCAACAAAATTAATGAACTAGAAGTTTTAAATTAGCGAAAAAAATATGACATATTTAGGGAAAAAATGAGACTATGGTTTTGGAGGGGGTTTTCAAAAGGGCCCCCAAAAAATTAACGAAACCCAAGGATGTTTTACCCCTCGGGGCAAATTGATGGGGGCGGCTAATCAGAATAAAGGTTATTATTATGGCGGAATTTTAACTATCCAGACATAAAGGGGGAATCGGAAAGTTTGTACTTCTATAAAGGGAAAACAGGTTTTTGTCAAAAAAACTAATGAAAATTTCCCTTTTCCCAAAAGGGTTTGCGGGAAAACCGAACTAGAGAAAAGGCCCCCTTTTTAAAACCAAATTTTTAAATCTAATTACCGGGAACAGAGTAAAAAAAGGTTAAAGGGTTAGGGGCCCCTAGGGAATAGTGACCATAATTTTAAAAATTTTTTCCGTTTACCCTTTTAAATTTGGGTTTTTTTTGTCAAGGGGAGCCCAAAACACTGAATTTTAGGAAGGAAAAATTTTTTTAAATTCTGCTTGGGGAAAGGCCCAAAAAAACCGTATTGCCCGGGGGGACAATGTGTTTTAAATATGGCAAACAAATAAAAAATGGGATTTTTTTTTAAAAAAACATCCTTTGACCCCCTTTGTGAGGGGGTACATACCTTAGGGAAATAAAAAAATTAGAAACGGGAAAAAACCCAAAAAATGTATAAAAAGGGGATGAAAAAAAGGCGGATAAAAAAAAAAAAAAAGGGGTTTTCCCTACTAAAACAGGGGGGGCAGGGGAAGAGGAACTAAAACTATGGGTAAAAAAAATAAAGTGTTTAAAATAAAGATAAAGGAAGAAAAGGTTTGGAGACGGAAATAAAAAATTTGTTTTTGGGGAAAATTTAAAATTTCCCCCAAAATATTTTTTAACTATATAAATATTTTAAAAAGATTAAAACAGAAAATGTTGGCCCTTTGAAAAATATTGAGGGAGAACAGTAAGGGCGATGAGAAAAAAAGGCCAACGAAAAAAACACTTTTTTCCCCCACTGTATTTCCCGAGGGGGATGACCTTCCTGTTGAAAAAGAGAGTTGGGGTTTAAAACTCCAACAAAAAGGGTTTCTGCCCTAAACCCCAGGGAAGTGCAGCTCCGTCTTTAGGAAGTTTTAAATAGAAAAATTTCCCTGGGTTCCAATGGCTTTTCACCCAATGTCCTAAGAGAGTTAAGTGTTGTCTTAGATAGGCCCCTATTCTTTTTTATTAAGGACTTTTTAAAATAAAGGGGTATGCCCCCAAAGGATTGGCCATAGCAAATGGGGTTTGCCAATTTTTAAAAAAAGGGGTCAAAAATGTGATCCAGGAAAACTATGGGGCCAGGTAAGTTTAAACCTCGTTGTGGGAAAAAAATGTTTGAAGGTTTTCTCGAGATGCTACCCTTTGGGTATCTCACTGAAAAAAAATTTGTTTAAACCCCCTTTCCACAGGGGTTCATAAAGGGTTTCGGCCCTGCCCAAAGACTAATCTCATCACCCCTTTAAATGGGGAGTCAGGCTAACGGATGGGGGGTGAGGCACTGGATGTCATATATCTGTTTTTTTCTAAAGAAATTTTGTTTCGGTTGCCACAAAAAAGGGGTTGGAAAAATAAAATTGAGAATGTTGGGAAGGGGGGGAAAATGTTTTGCAAGTGGGAAAAAAAGGGCCCATTTGATGGGAAAGAAAAGGGGTGGGAAATTTAAACGGTACATACCAGACTGGTTGCTGTTACAAGTGGGGTACCAAAAAGGGTCGTTTTTGGCCCCCTATCCTTTTTTAACTTTTAAAAATTTTTGTTTCTTAACAGGGAAAAACACATTTGGGAATACGTTTCTTTCCCAGCCCGATACAAAGGGCTCTGAAAAGAAAATAACAAAAAAAAAGAGGAAAAATATGTTTTTTCAAAGAATCTGGATAAGTTGGGGGGCCTGGGCGGGGGAAATGGAAGTGAGGTTTAACACTGTTAAATGAAAGGGTTTTATCACAGGGGGGAAAAAGAAATCCATACATGATTAAAATTTAAAGGGGGAAAACACTGGGTAAAAAGTGACAAAAGAGAAAAGGTTGGGAAAACCGGGTTGGACAGTAAACTTAATTGTACATCCGGGGTCGGGCCCAAGCACACCCAAAAAGGAAAATTTTTTTTAAAAAAATGGGGGTGATAATTAATAAAGGGCAATTTGTTGCACAAAAAGGGGGAGAACATTTATTCTCCCTTTATAAGGGTTTTTTGGGGTTAAAACCACAATGGAATTATTTTTTTTACAGTTTTGGGCCCCTTTTACAGGAAAGACATTGTAAAGTTTTGAAAGGGTTTCAAAGGCGGGGAAAACAAAAATAAAAAGGGATGGGTGGACTACAGTACACAGAAAGATTTGGGCAAGATTGGGGTTTTTTAAATTTTAAAGAGAAAAGAAGGCTTGGGGGGGGACATAAAAATTTAATTTTTAAATACATAAAAGGTAAATATAAGATCTCTCCCCAAGATTTTTTTTTAATAAAACAGGCCTGTATCTAAAAACAAGGGGGCTTTCCCTTTTCCCGTTTTGAGGGAACCGAAAGTTTTACAAAAAACCAATAGAAGGGGATTTTTTTTACTGTAAACCCATGGACAAAGGGAATTTCCCTCTCCAGAGGGATTTGGTCATGGGAATTCAATAACCATTAAAAAAGGGTTTGGATACTTTTCTGGAGCTTTTAAAAATAGAACCCAAATTTTAGTGACTGGTTTCCCAAGGAGAGGGGTTTTGTTCCGGGGTTTTTTTTGTTTTCCCAGATTGGAGTCAGGAAGGATTTTTCCCCTTAAAAAAAAAAAATTAAAAAAAGGGAAAATTTGGGCCTTCTACCCTCTTTGGGGGGTTTTTCCTTCCCTTTCTGGATCAAACACCTTGCACAACAGGCCTGAACTAGATGGACGACTTGTTTTTTTTTTAGCCTTACAAACTAAAAAAACTATGAGGAAAGGGTTTTTGGGGTTTAATTTACTGAAGCAACATTTTTAAAGACAACCAGGGAAGTTAAAGTTTTGGACGGGGGGGGTTTTTCCAAAAATGGACAATAAACCCAAACCCATACTACCCCCATGGTTCCCAAAGGGGTTTTAAGGAAAAACCACATAAAATTGTTTTGGAGTGGCCATCACAAAACCCCTAAAACTCAATTTCCTTTTTAAAAATTTAGGGACAAAGTGGAAAGGGAAGATTCGGCAATTTTTGACCTAAAAAACTTTGGCTTCTTTCCCCAAAATTTCTTTCAGGGGGGAAAAAGGGGCCCAAAAATTTCCCTACCAACTTATAAAAAAAGCTTGTAAAAAGGATACCAAAAAATTTTTGACTTTAAGCCCATACGGGTCCAAGGGCAATGCAAACCCAAAATACAAATGAAATGAAATGTTGAAAACTTTGCAGAAAAAAATTTAAAAAGGGGCCTTAAAAAATTCCTCTTTTTTGTGGCTTTTTTGACAAATATAAATCTTTTTTGGCAACCCTTTTTTTGGCCAAAAATTTTGAGAAATAAGTTTTTTTTCTTGAATTCAGGGTCAATAGGAAAAAACAGGTTTTATGTTTTCTATTTATTTATTTTTAAACTTCGGGGTTTAAAAACTGTTGTTTTTAAAAAACTTCGGTTTTAAACTGTAGGCCCTTAGGGGCTTTGGGCTGGGGTCCTAAAACACCCGGGGGGCCCGGGGCCCCTTTTTTGGGGTAATTTTTTGCTTAGTAAGCTTGTTCACACACCCTTTTTTCACGCCAATTGTGAAAACTTGGTTTGTATTTTTTAACAGGGGAGAAAAATTTAATGCTCATGCCAAAAAATTTTCTGCATTTTTAAACCATAGACCCCGGGTCCATCACCTAAACCAGTCACGGGTAAAATTGAAAATCACTCGGGAAAAATTTAGCTTTTTAAAAAATTCCTCACCTATGTCATACTTTTTTTAAATAAAGTCACTCATAAAATTGGAGCAAAAAAAACCAAAGAAAAAATTTAAAGTTACTAAAAAAAAAAAAAAACCCCCAAACACTCCCAAAAAACCCAAAAAAAATTTAACTTAAGCTAAAATTAATACTGCCGACCATGACAAAATGCAACCCCACCGTGACTATTAGTTGAACCCACAAGCATTGAAGACTTTAATAAAAATTTCCATACGGGGACCATTTTAGTGGAAATATTTGTTTGTATGTAGTCCCTGCAGGAAAAATAAGTGATTACACTGCATTTAAAATTTGTGACTTTTTAAAAAAAAAGACTTTTTCTGAAATGGGGGGTCGTTAAATTTTCCCCTTATCTTCTCCATCCGCCCAGCCCCCCAATAGCTTCCCCCCGGCCCCAACTACTCGCTCTGCAGATTTTCCCAACACAAACATCTTAGAATTCTCATTTTTTCCAACCTTTTTTCGTACAGACCAACGGGGGGGGTTTATATAGCTCCTTTCCCCTTTTTTAGGGGTTTTTATACGGAAAACCCAGGGTGACGCCCCTCCCCAAAAAGCAACGGGGCTTTTCTTTGATGAAAAGCGGTTTCCAGCTGGGGGGGAAAAAGGGGTTTTCCCTTTATGGGTCCCTTTTTGGGGTAGGTTTATAGGCAGGGTTTTTGGGCCCCCCCGTATATAAAATTTGGTAGGTAATATGGGGCCCCCCAAGAAATATAGATGGGTTTAGGAAAAATTTGGGGCCCCCAAAGTTTTATAATAGGTAATAAAAGGGTACCCAGTATACCCCATTTTAATAGGAAATATGGCCCCCGGGTATACACCCCTTAATTATAGGTGGCCCCAAAGTATACACAAAAAAAATTTACGTGGTCCGTTTACACACAAAAAATTTTAGATTGGTCCCCAGCATACACACAAAAATTTAAGCTTTGCCCCATATCCCATATTTGAATTAGCTTTCCCCAGAAAACACACATAAATTTTAGTTTTGCCCCGGTATTCACAATTTTAAATTTTTGCTTTGGGTCCCAGAATTCATATAGGGAATTAGCTTTGCCCCAGAAATCCCTTTAAAAAAAATTAGCTAGCCCCCAGTAAAAATTTAATGAATTTAGCTTTGCCCCAGTAAAAAAAACCCCTTTGAATTTCTTTGCCCCAGTTACAAAATATGAATTTTGCTTTTGCCCCTTAAAACTATATCAATTAGTGTTTCCCCCCAAAATTTATACACACAAAAAATTTAAAGTTTTCCCCCAGTAAAAGAAATATAATTAGCTTTCCCCCAGTATACATATATGTTTTAGCTGAACCCCAAATTTTAAAATATTTTAAAAATTTACCCCTTTACCCCAAGTTTACACACATTTTTTTAGCTTTGTCCCTTATACACACATAAAAATTCTTTCCCCAGTAAAAACCCCATTTTTTAATTTGTTTTGCCCCAGTATACATTTTAGAATTAGCTTCCTCCAAAGTATAAAAACCCCATGAATTAGCTTTGCCCCCATTTTTACCCCAAAATAAATTTAGTTTTTCCCCCCAGTTTTCAAATAAAAAATTAGCTGGGCATTTTTAAAAAAAAAAAACTAACATTATTTGAACTATGTCCCCGCCCCGGGGGAAGGTGCACGGGCCAATTTGCCGGGCCACCGGGCCCCCTTTCCTTTTCCCTACTTGGCTTTGCTCCCCTTTGGGTGGGGGCCCCAACGGGAAACGACCACCCCTAACGTTTAACGGGTGGGGAAAATTCAAAGGGAAAAGCAAAGTCAACAGCCCGGGGGACGCAAAACGGCCCGGGGAACGGCAAAGCAAAAAAGGGAACCAAAAAGAGGGAAAAGGGGGGAAACAAGCCGAAATTTAAACATAGTGATTTACGCAGTACCAAAAAGGAGGGGCAAGGGTCGAGGTCAAAAAACAAGCCCAGGTTTAAATACTAGGGGGGACAATCACAATAAAAATAAAGGGGGAAAAAAACAGGGGAAAACCCCTTTTACCCGGCAATGTCTGGGCCCGAAAAGAGGGCCCGTTTTTAAAAAGGGCTTCCCGGGACACCCCCCCCAGCAGCTGATTGGTTTTCCCGGGGTCCCCCCCCTCTGATTTAAACCCGAAACGACCCCCAAACCCCTTTTTGGGAGAGGCTGCAGAGGGTTCCACTCTGAGCTCCGGAGCAGCCCTTCCCGGGTTTCGGACCCCCGCCCCAGGGCGGTTTAACCCTTGCCGGGCGTTTTTCATGTGAAAGGAAGGCTGCCTGCTCGAACGTGTTCTGACAAATCACCTTCTCCCGCTCCCTTAAAGGGTCCCGGGTCGGTTTTGTTTTCTTCCCCGGGAAAATTTTCGGGGATGCCCGGGAAAAAGGGGGGGCCGCAGGCATGCATGCAGCTCACCGGGGTGCTCCACGGAGCAGCGAGCACTCACTCTCTGCTCCCCGGAAGTGTCTAGCGGACGCACATACAGCTGAAAAGACCATTGGCACTCCAGGCACACAGCAGCGGCCTGGAGCCCGGCGAGGTATGGGTCAACGGCTTGTACCCTGGATACAACTGCCTAGCGACGCCCCTTATGTGGTTATTGACTGTGGGCATGTGTCTGTGTATGTATATGGTGTGTTTTTACTACTGTTTTTATACCATTTGTCTGGTTTTGTTTTTATTGTACATTATATGCAGAATAATAGCAGTCTAAAATCAGTCATTTTAATTTTTGTCTGAAAACATAACACAACATAGCTAAAAAACATAAGAGGTGTCCCTAGTATTGGGAACCAACAGAAAAAAACAGTCATGACCGCATGATGTTTAAATTTTTGTAAATGATCATTTAAAGAAAAGGGGGGGTTTAAATAAAAAGCAGTGTGAATTCAAATTTTGAGTCCCTTCATTTGGAAGAAACAGGTGTCAATTATGGCCCTTATTTAATGAAGGAGGGAAGCCAATTTTGTACCTGATGGTTTGAGCCCATTCTCAGTGAGTATAATTGGAGAAAGCACTTTGATCAAGGGAGAAAGAACTTTGATCAAGAAGTTGATTGGAGAGGGCAAAGCATATCAAGAAGTGCAGAAAATAATTAGTTGCTCAGCTTATAAGACCACCAGTGCTTTAAAATGGCAAAACCAGAAACACGTGGTAGGAAAAGGAATGCTACTATCCAACTACATCAATAACATGAATGTCAAAGAACCATCCAATAATGAACTCCTTGGAGATCAAAGAAAATCTTTAGTTATCTGTGAGTCAGAAGGCGCCTATGTGAAGCCAAACTTTTTGCTAGAAATCCTTGTAAGAAACCATTGCTGAAAAACATACATGTTTTGGAAAGGTTACAGTTTGCCCAAAAAAATACTTTGACTGGCGTAAAGAGAAGTGGTGCAACATTCTATAGATGGATGAGGGCAAGATTGTTCATACTGGGCCTAAAAGTGACAGTTTGTCATATGACCCACACTGAATTAAAGCCACAGTACACTGTGAAGACTGTAGAACATGGTGCTGCAAGCAGAATGGTTTGGGGATGTTTCTCATACTCTGGAGTGGGCCCATTTATCGCATACCAGGCACCATGGAACAGTTTGAATATATAAAAATACTGGAAGAGGTAAAGTTGCTTTATTCTAAAGAAGAAATTGCCTTGAAATGGATGTTTCTACAGGACAATGACCCCAAACACACCAGCAAGTGAGCAACATCCTGGTTCCATACCAGCAAGATTGATGATGTGGCAAGCCCAATCTCCAGACCTTGATCCATTTGGAAATTTGTGCTGTGACATCAAAAATGCGGTTATTGATGCAAAACCTATAAATGCAAATGAACTGCGGCATGTAGTGCAGACTGCTGGGTCTGGAAGACCTGTTTTCAGGTGTCAGACGTTAGCTGACTTCATGCCACAAAGATGTTCAGCAGTTCTCAAAAATAAAGGTTATACAACTAAGTATTAGTTCAGTGATCTACAGAAAAGCTAAATTTGGGAACAAATTTCAGTTTATACTGTGGATGTTTGAGTTGGATAATGTAAATGCACACACTGATATTTTTTTGAACAGTCTATTATTACAGTTCATTCATTTTCAGTTTATAATTTGATATTTCATTCATGTTTTCATGATTCACCCATAAAGCTATCCACAGTGCTGCACCCCCTACATCTCCTCCCTCATCTTTCTCTACCACCCTACCATATCTCTTCGATACATTGATGATCTTAGATTAAATGCCTCAACCATCCCAACCTCCCTTGCTTGCTTCCAAGAGTTTGCACGTGCTGCACCAGCTCTCTGGAACATGCTTCCCTGGATGTTCGGGCAGAACTCAAAACCCCCAGAGCTTTCAGTACACCCTAAGAATACATCTTCTTAGGCAGGCCTACCAAGATCACTAATTGTTAACCCCCTGCTTTCTGTCACACACACTTCTGACACTCTTGACTCTTGGGCACTCACAGGCACTTATCTATACATACTTTTAGATGTACTGTCTGGGTGGCAGGTTCAGTCACTGTATTTATGAAACATGGCTAGACCATTGTGTAAACCAAGCACTTCTCACCTCTTGTCTCACCCCTACTCCCACATAGATTGTAAGCTTTTGAAAGCAGGGCCCTCATTCCTTGTGTATTATCTATGTGTAGATTTTTACTATGTAACGTTTTGTTTTTTGTCCATTCTTATTTCCACTACAGTGTAAAGTGCTGCGAAATATGTTCCCACTATATAAATAAAGATTATTATTATTATTATTATTATTATTAATAATAATAATAAACATAGTCACTATTTGACTACTTTTACTCTATTTTCATCTATGGATAAGTGGCATTTATGCTCTAGTACTCTTCTGAATAAATGGTCGAAAACCGGGCAAATATAATCACAATTTAACCACTTTCATTTTTTTTTCATCCATGGATAAGTGGAATCTACACTGTGGTATTCATCTGGATACCTATGATCAAAAACAGGGCAAATATGGTCATAATTGTACTACTTTTTCTCTCCTTTTGTCTATAAACATGTGGTATCTAAGCTGTAGTTTTTAAACAGATGTATATTCAGATGTGTCAGGCCTGCTGAGGATAATGTTCAGATGTGAACGTCAACAGATTCTACAGGACAAACCTCTCCCTAATACTTCAACCAGAAGTAAAAAAAAAAAATAGTTCCATCTATACACAACCAAATAATAAATGTATAAATGTCATCAAGTTATCATAAAGGAAGAAGATTTTGTGGTCAGTAGAATTGATAAACTGGGTCAAGGAGATAGGAAAATGAAGGAATCATCATCTCCAAGTAAGTATGAATATATCTCTATAAGAAGAAAAACAAAAACAACAAAAGGTATGTGAAAAGATAAGGCTCTGTTTACACCAGGTTAAGAGCTTTCTGTCTGAGGATCCCCCAACGTATACCTCTGATGAACGGTTGCAACTTATTCTCCAGTATAGGCAGTATGCATTTGTATGGATTAGTACAGTCTATTATGCGATTCCATACCACAAATGTAAGTACCTTGTGTATGGTAAGAATGTCTGCTGCTTCCGGTAAATTAAATTTTACTCCAAACAAGCTAGACAAAATTTTGACAAGTCTTGACAAAGCCCTAATGGATATGGTGATGGGTAGTATTGTGCTTCAGATTCAGGTTGGATCAGAATTATACACTTCCTTTTCCCAGGGCTGTCATCCATTGGGCAGACTATCTAGGCAGACTACTTGTCTGACTAGACTATCTAGTTGCCTGGGGCCACAGGAGCATAGGGAACCCAAAGCTGTCAGAGATATGTCCTGAGAATCCAGAGCACATGCCCTGAATCCCCAGGTTGGCACTCTTGTGTTAATATGTGCATGTCCTCATGATGCCATCAACTTTCTGCTCTGAAATTAGGTTGCAGGTTGCTTCAGGCTGGGAGAGCCGAGTTTTATGTTTTTGTATTCCAAATAAGGATGAGGCTACTAATAAGGATGAAGACCTTGCCTATCTACTTAGGTTCCTATCAATATACGGCCCTAAATATCAACATAACCACCTGAGTCCTGGCCTGTCTACCTACTTTCCTGGGGCCTTACCTATCAGTAGCTCTACCTACCTACCTACCTACCTACCTACCAGTAGCTTACCTATCTGCCTACTGGGGGACCTACCTACCTCTCCAAGGAGGCATAGCCCCAGTGTAATGTCATTTGCTTGTTCAGTGCCCAAAGCACTGCTTCGCCAAGGGGCCCTTGAGGCTGTTAAGATAGCTCTGCTTTTTCCTGCTGACAGGTAGGTTGCCAATTAATAGCACAAATTTACACAATTAGTCAAATTTGGGTCTGACCAAACTGGTGTACTGTATACCAGCAGGACATAGGTAATATTTTTTTGTATATATTGTGTCAAATGTTCTGAGATGGTTTTTGAAGTAGAGACTAGTGAGGTGCAATTTAATATTCTAACACATGTTTTTAAAACGCTGTTTTTAAAAACATTTTTTAAAGATGTACAATCCCTTAAATGCTGTGGTCACATGGTGTTTTTGATGCATATTTTGGTGAATAAAATGCACATATTATGCCCACTGTAAACATCAAAATATATATCAAAATGTCTCTAAAGTGGGAATATGGGCAGCTGTTCACGATGTTGGATTCCAAATCCTGACTTTGTAAAAGAATTAAGCACCTGTCACTTTAATTCAAATTCTCGTCCTAAAATGCAGCAAAATCCACATCAAGAAGAAAGTGAAATATGTGGTACACAGTGTGAACCTAGCCAAAGATTGGTTTTACCACCAGTGTTTTTGGAAAAACATCACTGCAATTTTTGATGCAGGTTTTTTTTTTTAACCAAAACCGGAAGTGTATTCAAGAGGAAATATAAAGGAAAGACTCATACTACTCATTTATGCTCCATCCACATCTGGCTTTGGCTCAGAAAGTGCACATCAAATAGTGCAGTGTTTTTTTTTTTTTTTCTATAAAACACCTTGTGTGTAACCACCCATAATGTATTCCATGTCCATTATGTATGTATATTTACAAATGGAACTCACACGGATGCTATTTAGTCATTATACTTGCCATGTAAGATTACTATTATTATCATGTGCGTTGTGCTTTTAACTCCTTCTTGCCTCACAAGGTTCATGTACATCACAGAAGGTAGGTGGGTATAGGGAATCCCATATAAATGCAGCTTAGCTTTAAAATATTACCATGCTCAGTTTTACAGTATTGATGGCTGCTGCACTCCCCTAAAACAAAATAAAATGTAATAATAAGAAAAAAACTCACGCTCTTAGATATTAACAATATACACCTTTAACATAATAATAAAGAACAAGCAGATTATACAATCTTCAAATACAACACTCCAAACATCAATCCATTGGTTTTAAGTATCATAAAACTAGGATTATGTCTACCCGGAGTTTTAATATTGAACAATAAAATAGCCACAACAATATCACTGAAGTTCAATATAATCAATAAAACAAGGAGTACCAGCTGCTTAAGATGAGGAATCAACAGCAATGCGTAGATGTTACTTGAGATGAAGAGTGTGCACAGATGTGCTCAATCCACCACACATCTAAAACATTAGACAGGAATGGGAGAGTAAACCAATGACCCAGCGTACACGTTACGGAAATTGTGTTTTCTGTAACATGGTAACATCGTTTGTAAGGCTTGAAAAAGAGAGACATCCAGTTTATCCTATTGTGCGAAAGTGTTGATCCAAAGAAAGGCAAAAACCCCCCATGAAGTAGAAGCCAATTGT
Organism: Phyllomedusa bahiana; assembly: GCA_025379985.1. Taxonomy (NCBI): domain Eukaryota; kingdom Metazoa; phylum Chordata; class Amphibia; order Anura; family Hylidae; genus Phyllomedusa; species Phyllomedusa bahiana. The sequence continues at coordinate 19,746 of JAODAL010010655.1, read as the reverse complement.
CCTCATGTTAGGGAACCTTCCCAACTCCAATCTGGCAATCAGAATAAATCCCTGGATCAACGACTCTTCTCCAGAATCCTAGTCACTATAATTTGACGCAAGAGTAAAGAAGTGTATCATGGCACTTTTTGAATTCTTTTAGTCAAATTTCTCTTGCAGAGAGTTCCACAGTCTCACTGCTCTAGAGGATGTCCCTTTGTTTTGGATACAGTCCTGGGTATAAATAGATCATTGGAGAGATCTCTATATTGACCCTTGATCTATTTATTATGTCTCCCCAAAGCCGTCTTTTCTCTAAACTAAATAACCCTAATCTTTCTGGGTATTGTAGTCCACCCAGTCCTTTTATTATTTTTGGTGCCGCCTTTGTACAAGCTCTACAATGTCTTTCCTGTGCACTGGTGCCCAAAACTGTACACAATATTCCATGTGTGGTCTGACCAGTGACTTGTATAATGGGAGAATGATGTTCTCATCATGTGCCTCTATGCCCCTTTTAATGCACCCCATGATCCTATTTGCCTTGGCAGCGGCTGCCTGACACTAGCTTCTACAGTAATGTTGACTGTCTACTAAGATGCACAAATCCTTTTCTATGTTGGTTTCACCCAAAGTTTTTCTGTTTAACAAGAAATCATGAACTGCATTTTCCTCCCCATGTGCATAACCTTGCATTTATCTGTGTTAAACCTCATCTGCCAATTTTCTGCCCCGGCCTCCAATCTATCCAGATCTTTTTGTTATATTAAATTATACTCATTGTTCAGTTGGTGCTTGCTGGTGCTTGTGAGCTCCTGTAGATTGCCTTGTTGACGTCACTACTAGTGGCACCTGCATGTGGAGATGAACGCTGCTGGTCGGGGGACTTGTTTACTCTCCCGTGCTTGTCTAGTGTTTTAGGTGTGTGGTGGATGGAGCACATCTCTGCACACTCCTTATTTTAAGTAGCATCTACACCTTGCTGTAAATTCTTCATCTTAAGGAGCAGGTACTTTTTGTTTTATTAATGATGAACTGTACTGATATTGGTTTGTTTATTAGTTCCAAATTACAAAATAATACTTGGTTTATGATACTTAAAACCAACGGAAACATTTGATGTTTGGAGTGTGCTATTTGATGATTATATCATCTGCTTGTTATACTATATGTATTATGTTCTTTGTTAGTATGTTGAAGTTGTATATTATTTATATCTAAGAGCACAAGTGTTGTCTTACTATTGCGTTTTAACAAACATAAATGCAATGCACTTCTTAGTGCACAGCGTGATAAAAATATGTAAATCCATCCACTAGCAACAAGATGACCGTATTTTAGATGGGACCCTTTTTGGCCAACCTCAAATTTACATGTATTCTAGAATGAATGCAACTTAAAAACATTCATCTAACCTCAATTCCCAAAAAGTTGGGACACTAAACAAATTGTGAATAAAAACTGAATGCAATGATGTGGAGGTGCCAACATCTAATATTTTATTCAGAATAGAACACAAATCACAGATCAAAAGTTTAAACTGAGAGAATGTATCATTTTAAGTGAAAAATATGTTGTTTCAAAATTTCATGGCGTCAACAAATCCCAAAAAGTTGGGACCATGCCGTTTTTACCACTGTGTGACATTCCCCCTTCTTCTTACAACAGTCAACAGACGTCTGGGGACATAGGAGACCAGTTTCTCAAGTTTAGAAATAGGAATGCTCTCCCATTCATGTCTAATACAGGCCTCTAACTGTTCAATCGTCTTGGGCCTCCTTCGTCGCACCTTCCTCTTTATGATGCGCCAAATGTTCTCTATAGGTGAAAGATCTGGACTGCAGGCGGCCATTTCAGTACCCGGATCCTTCTCCTACGTAGCCATGATGTTGTGATTACTGCAGAATGTGGTCTGGCATTATCTTGTTGAAAAATGCAGGGTTTTCCCTGGAAGAGATGACGTCTAGATGGGAGCATATGTTGTTCTAGAACCTGAACATAGCTCTCTGCATTAATGGTGCCTTTCCAGACATGCAAGCTGCCCATGGCACAAACACTCATGCAAACCCATACCATCAGTAATGCAGGGTTCTGAACGGAGCGTTGATAACTACTTAGGTTGTCCTTGTCCTCTCTGGTCCGGATGACATGGCGTCCCACTGTTCCATAAAGAACTTCAAATCGTGACTCATCTGACCACAGAACAGTTTTCCATTTTGCCACACTCCATTTTAAATGACCCCTGGCCCAGTGCAAACGGCTGAGCATGTGGAGCATTCATTGTACACAGCCCCCATTGGACAAACCATCCGTAGATTTGGCTTCCAGTACCATCTCTATGCGGATGACACCCAATTATACAACACCTCCTGTGACATCACTCCAGCCTTGCTACAAAACACCAGTGACTGTCTGTCCGCTGTCTCTGACATCAATGTCCTCTCTCCATCTGAAACTAAACCTCACTAAGACTGAACTTCTTGTCTTTCCGCCATCTACTAACCAACCACCCCCTGCTATTTCTGTTTCTGTATGTGGTACCACCATTTCTCCTAGGCAGCAGGCCCGCTGTCTGGGGGTTATATATTAGATTCTGATCTGACCTTCACCCATATATCCAATCCCTTTCCCGCTCCTGTCAACTGCACCTCAAGAATATCTCCAAAATCCGTCCATTTCTCACTGTGGAAACGACTCAGACTCTCATTACTGCTCTTATTCTTTCTCGTCTTGACTACTGCAACTCCTTACTTATGGGTCTCCCTCTCTGCAAACTCACCCCTCTCCAATCTGTCCAGAATGCAGCAGCCAGGCTTGTCTTTCTCTCCAGCCGCTATACTGATGCCTCTACCCTGTGTCAGTCACTGCACTGGTTGCCCATCCAGTACAGGATACAGTATAAACTCAGCACTCTCACCCATAAAGCTCTCCACAGCGCTGCTCCTCCCTACATCTCCTCCCTAGTCTCCGTCTACCGCCCTAACCCCCTCTATCCGCTCTGCTGATGATATCAGACTACATTCCTCAATCATCCGAACCTCCCATGCTCGCCTACAAGATTTCACACGTGCGGCACCAATTTCTCTGGAATATGCTACAGCGGGCGATCAGGCACAATTCACAACCCTCACAGTTTTTAAGAGGGCCCTGAAAATACATCTTCTCGGTCTGGCCACCAAGATCCCTAACTGCTATCACACACATCTGTCACTCCCTGCACTTGGGCACTCACAGGCACTTATCTGTATATAGAAGTACGGTCAGGTGGCAGGTTCATCCATTTTTCATGTAAACCACCCCATATTTATGAAACATGGCCGGACCATTGTAAACTTGGCACTTCTTACCGTATGTTTCACCCATACACCCTAATAGATTGTAAGCTCTCACGAGCAGGACCCTCACACCTTGTGTCTCATTTGTAAGTACTTTTAATGTGTAATGACTGTATGTTTACCCTTGAATTTGTAAAGTGCTGCGGAATATGTTGGCGCTATAGAAATAAAGATTATTATTATTATTATATTATTATGTGGAGCTTGCTTAGAAATGGCTTCCTCTTTGCACTGTAGAGTTTCAGCTGGCAACGGCGGATGGCACGGTGGATTGTGTTCACTGACAATGCTTTCTAGATGTATTCCTGAGCCCATTCTGTGACTTCCTTGACAGTGGCATTCCTGTTTGAGGTGCAGTGACGTTTGAGGGCCCGGAGATCACGAGCACCCAGTAGAGTTTTACGGCCTTGACCCTTACGCACAGCGATTGTTCCAGATTCTCTGAATCTGTTGAGATATTTCATGGTTGATGATGATTAACTTTAAAGTCTTTGCTATTTTACGCTGGGTAACACCATCCTGATATTGCTGCACTATCTTTCTGCCCAACAATGGTGGAATTGGTGATCCTCTTACCATCTTGACAAAGATACTGACACTCTGAGTAGCTCTTTTTATACCCAATCATGTTGGCAATTCAACCTAATTAGTGTTGATTAGTCTTCCAGCTGTTCTTTATATGCTCAATGTCCTTTTTCCAGCCACTTATTGCTACTTGTCCCAACTTTTTTGGCATTTGTAGTCACTGTGAAATTTTGAATCAACATATTTTTCCTTTCAAATGTTACATTTACTCAGATTAAACTTTTGATCTGTCATCTATGTTCTATTCTGAATAATCTATTAGATGTTGGCACCTCCACATCATTGCATTCAGTTTTTTATTCATAATTTGTTTAGTGTCCCAACTTTTTTGGAATTGAGGTTGTACATTCAAAGTTCACATATATCTTGGTCTTTTCAGTGTGCTGCTGTATTTCTTTGGTGATCACTTTGATTGGTCAGTCAAAATGTAGTCAACTTTTTGTGGATCTTGCAATCAGAGCAGTTGTTCTGAGCAGAATATAACTTTATATAACTCCTGGACACACCATCCTCTTCCTATCAAGACCCTGCTCGTCAGTGTACCCATCAATGAATTGATGTATTTTGTTGCAGAATACTAATATCCTCCTCCCTCAATAGCCAGACACAAAAAGAACAATATGGCAAAGTGCATCCTGATGTAATCAAAACAGCAGGACTTAGAAAGTTAGACTTTTGTAACTTTCTTTTTTAATGATTTTATTGATTTAATGGTGGCCCATACTAACTTTTTTGCCAAACAATTTAACCCTATGTTTATGCTAAACCCCACAGAGAGACTCCCATAAGTGCAGCAGAGATGGATACATTTTGGGTCTTTGTAGTAAATGTGGATCAATTGAAGAAGACAAGCATTAGGACCTACTTAAGCATGGGCATCATATGCCACAGCTTGAAATACCACTTTGCCAATTCCAGGACAGGTGACCAAAGCGGGAGAATAATGGGGCCATAGCTTTTTATAGAGCAGACGTAGTGTGGTGCAGAAGCCATACATATTCACTAAAAAGTGCAAACCTAATCCAATTAGGACTACATTTGTCCTATCGAAGTCTATGTACACATAACACCCCTGTCGCACTAAATTTTTTATGAAATCCTGACAAATACTACGAACAGGGTGCAAAAATTAGATGTGAATGAGGGCTTAAAAAACTTAGGGGCGACATGTCCCAACACGCCAACGCCAGTTTTCTGGTCTATTTTGCGCAAAAAACACTTTTGACGCAATATTCTTGTTGTAAATGAACTGTCGTACACCAAAACTAGTCGCATAATACGCCGGGCACGACACTTTGTAATGCGCCTAAATATGGTGCACTGTGCGCCCCCGTCACGCAATGCGCCTATTGTGGAGCATTACATATGTTATGCGCCTCCGTTGGGCAATACGCCTCAATAGGCGCATTACATACACCACCAATGATATGCTATGCGCCGTGAGTTGCACAAGGCGCTTTTTTGATGCAATGCGCCATTTTCGGCGCAATGCGCCTTTTTAGGTGCATTAAGTTTTCAATGCAAGGTATACCTGACGCTAGTTTTTAGAAAGTATCGGACTTTCAGGCGCACTTTACACTGATTTAATACGCCTAAAACTGGCATAGATACGCCACTTTTTGGACATGTCGCCCTTAATGCCATTTTTAATACTTTGTAAAGTACATTGTTTAAACTGTGGAGATTTATGGCAGTTTTCTAACATACAGGGAAATCAAATCTACGGCAGAACCAAACTGATGCCTACAAAAACATGTTTAGAATATTTCACTGAAAATTAAAATATAATAATCTGTTTAATTTATATGTCTTCTAACATCCTAAAAATTAAATGGGTTTTCAAAAAATGATGCCAATCTAAAGAAGACATATTGTAAATGCTAATTATTAACTCATTTTGTGGTATGACTACCTGCCTTAAAAACAAAGACATTACAATTTTTTTTTTAAATTCCTTCATTTCTAAATTTGCTTTAATTCTTTTTTTTTTTTTTTTTTACAATAAATAAACACAAAAAAGTGACCAAAATGTAACCACTAATATAAAAAGTGTCATAAAAAAAATCTTAAAATCACTTGGATAGGTATAAGTATTTTGAAGTTTTTACCACATAAAGTAACCCATGAATGATTTTAAAAATGAAGCAGTGTCCAGAAGTCCAAAATAGGCTGCTTCCTTAAATGGTTAATAACTGGTTATCCCATCCCCCACTGCTCCATTCCCCAGCACAGAGTTGTGCGCAGGGCTGGATTTTCCCATTCAGAATTAATCTCCTTAAACCAACTTGTGTCTTTTCATAGCGTGCTGGCATTAATATAGTAATGGTCTGTGTAAGCTTCTGAGACTGGCACACAGGAGAATTATGGATTTTGTTATGTTTGTGGGTGCGGTTATAAATCATTCACTCTCCTTGCCCTCTGCCCTTAACGGCATAAGCAGCTGTATGTCAGGTTGGAGTTTTATATAGTTGTACTTATATATTTAATATGTCCTGGATGGACAGCGCTTTTGTGAATAAAGTCTTCTGTAGACTTGATTTGAAGAGGTTTATGTATTATGTACTAACATAATACTTATTATGCATGTAAATTTTCATTCATGTAAGTAGGCCTAAGCTGCAATACTAGATATTGGCTACAGATGAGAGTTAATTCTCTTTCACGCATGCCGCTTAAGTGGTGTTTTTCTAGCTTAAGAAACTACTCAAAAATGGCATTCTGTATTTTTTTTCCTGCTTTGCACATTTGTAACGCATTTTTAGTGGTATTTTTACAAAGTAATGTGTTTAACACCCTTAATGATGCAGTATACTACCATACTATACAATATACTGTAAAACCCCCCAAAAAGTTTATTTAGTGTGGAACGTGAAAAAAACACAATTGTGCCATTTTTGTGGGGGGTTTTGCATTTATTCAGTTCACTGTTCCACATAAATGGCATGCTATCTGTACTCTGCAGGTCGCTATGATTCCGATTATTACAAATCTGAAGAGTTTTGGTTATGTTTTAATAATTTTAAAAATTAAAAACATTCTATTTTTAAAATTTGTACTGCAGTACCATTTTCTTTACAATCATATTTTCTGTTTTTCAATTGATGGACCTAAATGAGCACTCATTTTTTTGGATTTTTTATTGGTACTATATTGGGATATGTGTGACATTTTATCACTTTTTATTCCAATTTTTAGGGCAGGTGAAATGACCAAAAAAAAACCCCCATGATTTTGGCGTTTGGAGTTATATTTCTTCTGCAGTGTTTGCTGTACTGTATGGGATAAATGACGTTATATTTTAACCCCTTCCCAAGATTGGATGTACCCATACGTCATAGTGAGAGGTGCGTTTCCACAAATGGACGTATGGGTACGTCCGGGACATCGTGCGGGAGTGCAAACGAGCCCCGAACGATCGCAACATGGGACCAGCAGTATATTACCACTGGCCTCATGCTGCATCACCTGCAGCCGGAGTGAACTCTGGCCATGGGTGATTAACCCCTTTGCTCCGGCGATCTAACGAGCTTCTTCTGCCTGCTCTCGGCGAGCAATGGCACGATCGTGCCGCTGCTATCTCCTACCAGACAGCCTGGGAAGTGAAAGAAACACTTCCCAGGCTGTCTGTGACGTCACCATGCCAGCAATGCATTGTGGGCATTGCCGGGCAGGGTGATTGACAGTCGCCTTGGAGACCAGTACACAGAAATAAGCTGTGTACTGACCTCTTATTGTATAAGTGACAGAAGACCACTCATAAATCCTCTATGGGGAAAAGTGAAAAAGTATAAAAAAGTAAAAAAAAAAAGTAAAACTCAAAAAATAAAATAAAAACACATACACCGCCCTTTTTTTTTTCCTTTTACAACCCCAAATCGCCCAAAAAAGATCAAAAAAAATAAAGTCACATTTTTAATATCGCCCGTGTGTAATCCTGCCCTTAAAAATATGCAAGTTATTAGCCCAAAATAAGGGCCCTAAACAAAAAAAAAAAGGGATCAAGAATTTTGTTATCCTGCAGCACATAAAAGGGAAATAAATGGTGAAAAAAACATGTAAAATGTAAAAATTGTACTTTAAAAATGTCGGTTCACCCGCAAAAAAAGTCCTTAGACAGCTTGTTACGAAAAAAAAAAAAAAGTTATGGCTATTAAAGATAGCGATGCATAAAATTGTTTTACACAATAAAAACACTGTTTTAAAGTGCCTTCAAGAATAAAAAACCGATATAAATTGGAGTATCACCGTAAAACGTATGACCCACAGAATAAATGAACTTGTAAACTAGTGTTGAGCGAATATTATCGACAAGTTGAAATCGGCACAGTTTTTATGGTGATCGAATTTTTTAGATCATGCCATTAATTTAGGTGTAAAATCTGTGCTTCATTATTAAGATCGCGCCATTTTCGCGCTTCCTGTCACTTGGTGGGCCAGCAAAATCAGCTTACAGCATGAGCAGGTGAGTTGTGTGTGCGACGTCATGACTGTGATGTGTATGGTTGTCATTGGCTGCGAAAAATCACATGACCTCGTTTTACATAGAACAGCGTTCCTGTCAGCCTTAGTGTTCTCTCTGCGTCTCAGAGCAGAAGGACGTGCGTTGCCTTGGTCCAAACAGCTCAGCGAAATATTTATTCTTCACAGAGAAACCTCTACTCTTAGCTGTGATCCCTTACAATTTAGTTTGATTAGAGATTGGAAGGATTTTATGTAGTTAGGTAGAGATTTTAAAGGAGCATCTACCGCTGATAAAGTCACGGGGGGGAGCGGAGAGGGGGCCCGCGGGCGAACACAGTCAAGCTCTATAAAGAATTACTGGATAAGTTCACCAAGACTTTGTGTAGACTTTCGCACTGCAATAGCTTTATTATTATCAGTTTTCTATTGGAACATATTTCCTGGGAATATGGGCAGCCTGAACTTTTAGGATACACATCTTTTCTAGTAACTGCAGGTTCCTCTTTGTTAGGTGCAAAACTCCACTTTTACTTTCAGTTAACAGTTCAGATAGGTGTTCATTTTCAATTTTGCCATTCCACCTTTGTTGATTATCCACCTCGCACTTTAAATTTGAATCCCGCAATTTTTATAGTCACCACAGGTGAATTGACAAGGTGCCAAAAAATATCTTGTATTATAACGTAATAGACAAGCTCTATAAAGATTACTGGTTATAAAGTTCACCAAGACTTAGTGTAGACATTGCACTGCAATAGCTTTAATATTAACAGTTTTCTTATTGAAAATATTTCCTGGATATTGGGCAGCCTGAACTTATAGGATACACATCTTTTCTAGTAACTGCAGTCTCTTTGTTAGGTGCAAAAACTCCAACTTTTTATTATTCTGTATACATTTCTGATACGTGTTATTTTCATTTTTGCCATTTAACCTTTGTTGATATATCCACTTGCACTTAATTTGATCCAGCAATTTTATAGTCACCACAGGTGAATTGAAAGGTGCCATAAAATATCATGTATTGTACGAATAGACAAGCTCTATAAGAATATGGATTAAAATGTTCACCAAGACTAGTGTAGACATGGTAACTGCAATAGCTTTATTATTAACAGTTTTCTATTGAAAATATTCCTGGATATTGGGCAGTCTGAACTTATAGGATACACATCTTTTCTAGTAACTTGCAGGTCTCTTGTTAGGTGCAAAAACTCACTTTTATTATCATATAATTTCAGATAGGTGTTCTTGTCATATTGCACAATCCACCTTTGTTATATATCCACCTTGCACTTATATTTGGAATCCAGCAATTTTATAGTCACACAGGTGTATTGAAAGGTGCCAAAAATATTCTTGTATTAAACGAATAGGGACAAGCTCTATAATGATTACTTGATAATGCTTCACCAAGACTTAGTGTAGACATTGCATGCAATAGCTTTAGTATTAACAGTTTTCTATTGTATTGTTTCATGGAGATTGGCAGCCTGAACTTTAGGATACACATCTTTTCTTGTAATGCAGGTCTCTGTGTTAGTGCAAGCTTCCACTTTTTTTATCAGTATACATGTCACGATAGGTGTTCCATTTTCAATTTTGCCCATTCCACCTTGGTAGATATATCCACCTTGCACTTAAATCTTGAATCCAGCAATTTTTTAGTCACACAGGTGATTGAAAGGTGCCAATTAGCTTGTATTATATGAATACATAACAGATATGTGTTTTTTGACTTTGGGCACTATAGCTCTTTGTTCATTGAGGCATCTTGCACTTATTTGAATCCAGCAATTTTTAGTCACCACAGGTGAATTGAAAGGTGCCAAAATTTTTGTATTATATGAATACATAACAGATTACGTGTTTTTGACTTGGCGCACTACAGCTTTATCATTGTGGCCAGCTTGCACTTAAATTTGAATACAGCAATTTTTTAGTCAACAAGGTGAATTGGAAAGGTGCCAAAAATATCTTGTATTATACGATACATAACAGATACGTGTTTTTTGCTTTGGGCCTACAGCTTTGTTTCATTGAGGCGCTTGCACTTATAAATTTGAATACAGAATTTTATAGTCACCACAGGTTGAATTGATAGGTGCCAAAAATACCTTGTATTATCCGAAAATACATTTCAGATACGTATTTTTCGCTTTGGCGCAGGCCAGCTTTGCTTGATAGATCTACTTTGCAGTTAGATTTGAATCAGCAATTTTGTTTTGATTTGAGGGATTTGAGAATAGCTGTGATTTGCGTCTTTTAATAAGAGTCTTTCCAAAAACTCTTCCATACCTTCTCAAATTTTTTATTTCTGAACCATGGAGCGAAATTCAGGTGGTAGCGAGCAAAGAGGGGGGTAGGAACCTGGAGTAGAGATACGAGAGAAGGTGTCCTTCATGTGCTGCGACAACCACGCATGCCAGCGGATCGTCCAGTTGCAGGACCGTCAGGCCTGTCATCGCTGGTCCAGCGGCCCTGTAATCTCAGTAACGATCAGCGTCGCCAATCTGTCCTTCAGTAGTTAATGACAACACCTGATCCAGCAGTCTTACCTCCTCGTCCTCCCCAGTCTCGGCCACATAATGTTCGTCATCAGCATCAACAGCATCCGTCCAACATGGGAAGCAGCCAAATGTCAACTCGTGTAACCCACCATTGTGGATAATCCATTTTATGAAGACCTCTTTGATGACAAATGAGGTTGGGGTCAGACGGCTGTTAAAAAGATCAAAAGGCCAAAGAGGATGATTTTCTCTGCTCTGACGCCCAGTTATGATGCCATCAGAGGAGGAGAAGGAAGCGGTCAATCGGCAAACAATCCGGCGGGCGGCATGCGCTTGCAGTCCCTCTTCCTTGTAGCCCGCAGCTCCTGGATGCTGAATGTCAGGAACGACGAAGTCACCTTTGTTGATGATGATGATGATGACATTGCGGATCCAACGTGGTCTTTTCAGCAGAATTTGCTTGCGAGCGCTTCACACTGGACGAGGAGGAAGACGATGGTGTCTGTGTCAGTACGGGTTCCGCCTCAAAAAGGAGAGGGCGGTCGCAGAAGTCGCTTGATATGATTCCGCAGCCACGGTCAGTGGCAAACCCCGCTCCTCGGCTTATCGCCGTAAAAAAATGTCCAGACCTCTTACAAGCCCTGGGCCTTCTTTTGACCAAGCTCTGATTCACCTGCGATGTTCATTTGCCGCCTATCATACCCTTATAGAGGCAAGAACTTAAGTGGTTAACACCAACAAATGTCTAGTCAATGCAGCGAATGCATGAGTTGAAATGGAGGGGGAACACTTGGCCAAAAAGGCCAGACGACACGGCCTCAAACCACTGTCACACCTCTGTCTCCGCCTCCTCCTCTCCGCCACCCACCAAGCGTTCTCAGCTTGCCCATGTTCTCTCAGAGTCATGATCAGGGATAGCTCCGCTTCAGCATCCACCGTCGCCCGAGTACACCAGCAACACCAAGAGACCCATCCTACCCTTCTCCTTCGCCAGTTGACGACCTGCAGCGTACAGCGGCCAGTCTAGCAGCCAGCCTTCTGTCTTCCAGGTTTGGGAGCAGAAGAAACACTTTAACCCAACCATCCAAAGCCAAAAGCCTGATATGTCGGCATTGCAGGCTTTTGGCGATTGGAAATGTGGCCTTTCCGTCTGGTGATGGGTTCTGCCACGTCTTGGCCCTTGCTGCCCTCAATTACCAGATGGCCGAGCAGGCATTTCTTTGCCAGAAAAGCTGTCCCTGCCCTGGCCAGCCACGGTCTCTAAAATTTCAAGCGGCATTGTATGCATTGTGGCCCGGAAAAGTCCATCTGACCACGACACATGGGGACAGTGAGCACGGCCAAGGTCCGCTAATTCTCTGTGAAAGCTCACTGGGTGAGTGGGTGGATGTTCTGGGGTGACGATGGATCTCAGGCTCGGAGTCCGCTCTTCCAAAAAACGCAGGGATGGTGCAGGTTTCTTTCCCACAAGGTCCTCTGGTGGCATCACGATGCCAGAGAAACCAGGCCGTGTTGAAATTAATCTGTTTGGAGACCGTCCACAACAGTCAGAATCTGTGGAGACTCTCCGCAACGAGTCTGAGCGCTGGCTGGGTGCCAGAAAATCCTTGTGCCAGGACAATGTGGTGTGCGATTAAACGGCGAAATCTGCTGGCCGCCCTTAAAGATCGGTAGGCTGGAGACATCCTTGCCTGGAACATGTCATGAAACCTTGTCGTCCAGAAAATTTCTAAAGAGCTACCCGGGTCTGGACTGCCTGCTGAGGATGGCTCGGTCTAAGTTGCAATTCCGCCGTTCGCACCCTGTTCGTCCTCCGCCTGGCTGCGTTGCAGCGGTAAGCTCGGCCTCCCGTCAACCGTCTCATTGTTGACGTGGAACTCGCTGGAATTCCACCCTCCCTCATGCTCCAGCGATTGTGGCTGCAGCGCAATGCCATTATGCAGTACGAAGGACAACATGGCTGACAAGCAGCGGTGCGGACTCGGGGTGTTGAGCACCGAGGTGGAGGCAGGTGTGAAAGAGCTCTGCTCTTCCTTGTCAGTTTTGAAGAGCACCAAAATGGTCAGGGCGGACAGATGCCCTGGTCAGCATGAGCTTGTGGTGATCTTAGTTCTGGAACGATCGTTGGACACTCTGAAACAAAAAGGTCCGCCAGCGACGGAGGAGGAGTCGGACACAGATGCGGACACAGAGCCTTTCTCTCTCCGTCAATTCCACAAGGCCCGGAACAGTTTACAATTTCATCGGTATTCATTAGGCAGGGGTTCTCGGGTCAGAGCTAGTGCAAGGTGGCGCATCAGCTCTCAGGTGCCATCATCTCAGGCAATCAGGGCTGTGTTGAAGCTGTGCCGGAGGCAATGGAGGAGGAGGAGCGAGGAGGAGGAGGAGGAGGTATTCCTAGACACCGACGTTACGACGTTCCCTGCCTTGGAAAAGAGGTTGGCGCCGAATTTGAGGCGGAGGGAGGAAGATGAGGAAGATTCAGTTGCTAGTGCCCCTCGAGCCCAGAGGCTGGGAAATCAGGTCCTCTCGTCACATGAGTGGCTTGGATGCTCATTTCCTCCAACTGGATCCTCGCATTAAGGCATCTCAAAATGAACATCAGTTACTGGGTGGCCACCCTCTGGATCCCCGGTACAATAGAACAAAACTCAGCACTTTCCTTCCACCACCCAAATAGAGAGTAAAATGCAGGAAATGGAGACCTTGCTGATTGATCAATGGGAGGACATCTGTTGCGTCTGCTTCACGTTCCCCAAAATGTCACGGTGGAACATCATCAGCGACGGGACAGCGTAGAGGTTGCAAAGTAGGCATAGCGGGCAGAGCAGGCAATGGTGGCAGAAGCCTAATGGTTGACCTCTGGCATACTTTGTTTACCACCTCACCAACGCATGGCAATGCAAGGGTACACATCCACACACAGAGACAGCTTATGATCATGGTGCACCGATCTATCTGCGGTCAACACCGATGATGTTTGTATGTGTTCTGGACCCAATAGACTTATGGGTATCAAAATGGACGAATGGCACGAGCTGGCTCGTCAGCCTATAGAGGGTGTTGTCTGCCCAGCAGCCAGCGTCATATCTGAGAGGACTTCAGACACAGCTGGAGGAGTCATTACAGACAAACGCATCGGCTTTCCAAAGATAATGTGGATCGTTTGACTTTCAAGCAAGATGAATTCAGCATGGTTCTCTGATGTTGTTGTGGACCAATTGCCGTGGTCACGATTTAGTTGCCAGTCTTTACTTCTCATTCTTCTTCAAATCTGATTGGTTCTCTTGAAAATTGTTTTTTAAAATGGATCCCTTTTTTACTGCAATTTGGTATTCTCTTTTCCAAACAGTTCATTTTGCTGGTTTTGATGTGTGGAGACGTAAGGTTCATGACAACACCGATATTCATTTACTCACTTTATCTTTAGAAGTTTTCGCATTGTCAATGGTTTTGAGGTCATGTTGCTGTGGTTACAGCTATAATTATGGTCCTTTGGAACAGGAATGTGGCTTTAAGTGCTTTTCTCATGCAAAATTTTTAATAGTGGCGAGAAGTCGATATTTATATATTTTTTGGGGTCATGTAGCTGTGAGATCCAGCATTAATCATGGTCCTTTGAAAGAAATGTGCTTTTAAGTGCATTTCTCCCTCACAATTTTGAATAGTGGTCTGTGAGAGTCATTATTATATTTTTTGGGTATGTAGCTGTGAGATACAGCAATAATCATGGTCCTTTGGAACAGGAAATGTGGCTTTAAGTGCTTCTCCCTCACTATTTTTAACAGTGGCTGAGAAGTCATTATTATAATTTTTTGGGTCATGTGCTTTGAAATGCTGCAATATACAGGTCTATTATAAAAAAATGTTGTTTCTAACAGACTTTTGTTCTTTCACAATTGTCCAAAAGAGGCTCTAGGGTCATGCGTTGAATCTTTTGGGGCATTTGCATTGAAATGCAGCTATACTACTGGTCCGTTTATAAAATAAAATGTGTTCTAACAGACATTTGTTCTTCACATTGTCCAAAGTGGCTCAGGGTATGCTTTGAATTTTTGGGGCATTTTGCTTTGTAATGCAGCTTTATACAGGTCCTATTATAATAATAAGTGTTGTTTCTATCTGACATTTGTTCTTCACAATTGTCAAGAGTGGCTCAAGGGTGATGGTGCTGTCAGAAACAGAATAGGTAGGACACTGTTAATGGACCAAATATTGCAAATGACTTGTTTTGCAAGAGCTTTAACATAGCTATCAAATCCTGTATTGAGGACAACCCATTTAATAAATTAAAAAAAGAGAAACAAAGACATGGGGGATTCATCCCTATTAAAAATGTGTTTCTAGAATTAAAGTACATAAAAAACTGCATGTACAAATAGCTGTTAAAAATTTCCTCTGAATTGTACAAAGGGAGGTACAGGAAACTTGACAGTTGTAGGTTATTCAGAGGACAATGAGTATGGAGCACGGACTGAGAACAAAGTACAGAGGACCATTTCCTCCAGGCACGTTGGTAAATAAGAAAAAGATATGCCAAGATAAAAAGGGCCACCCTGGGTGGAACAGGAGCGTTAACCAACAGTTTTCCAAAGTGAGCTCATTGGTCGCACTTACGGCGGGGCAAGCGCTACCCAGGACAGGGTACAGTATAGGGTCCAGTGAAAACTAAAATGGTGGTTGAAGACTCTTTTCTGGCACTTTTTAAATGTGGGGGTCATCCAGGTTTGGGGCTCATGTGTGGCCCGGAAGATATAGTCAATGTCCGTGAATCTAAATGGTGGTTGAAAGACTCCTTTTTCCGGCTCTTTTTATCTGTGGGTCAGACATGGTTAATGTCATTCTGCGGTACAGGACAGATATAGTCAATGTCCAGTGAAACTAAAATTGGTGGTTGAAAGACTCCTTGTTTCAGGCACTTTTTAAATGTGGGGGTCATGCAGGTTTGGGGCTCATTGCTGCTGCCAAGGACGATATAGTCAATGTCCAGTGAAACTAAAATGGGTGGTTGAAAGATCCATTTTCCGGCACCCCCCCCCCCCCCCCCCCC
This sequence comes from Phyllomedusa bahiana, assembly GCA_025379985.1. Classification (NCBI taxonomy): domain Eukaryota; kingdom Metazoa; phylum Chordata; class Amphibia; order Anura; family Hylidae; genus Phyllomedusa; species Phyllomedusa bahiana. The sequence goes on along the minus strand of JAODAL010010655.1, from coordinate 3,826 downwards.
CCCCCCCCCCCCTTTTTATCTGGGGGTTATGCAGGTTTGGGGCTCATGCCTTGTGGCCCAGGACAGGTTAGTCAAGTCCAGTTCAACTTAAAATGGTGGTTTAAAGACTCCTTTTTCGGCACTTTTTAATTGGGGGTATGCAGGTTTGGGCTCATGTTTTCTGCGTTCCAGGACAGGGATATTCAATGTCCAGTCAAGTTAAGATGATGGTTAAATCATATGCACTTATGGCACTTTTTAATTTGTGGGTGATGCAGGCTTTAAGTTCCTGCTGTGGTACAGACAGGGATAGTGAATGGTGTGTGTTTTTTTTTTTCTGATGGCTGTTATAACCTAGTGTGTTGCCTAAGATGTAGCACGTATCCATTTGACTGTTAGTGGATGTTAATTCAGTTCTCCAGCCTGTTTGGGTGTAAGAATGAAGGGTGGTTGTTGCTCTCCCATAGACTTTAATTGGTATCGCTCTCATATCGACTGCTTCACTATCGATATCTTGTTGATGATGGTCGACTATCGACCATCGACCGATGTCGATGGCCAACGCAATCGCTCAACACTACTTGTAACATATACTGCACATTGAGTGCTGTTAAAAATAAAAATAAAAAAACGCTACTACCCTGTTTCCCTGAAAATAAGAAAGTATCTTATATTAATTTTTGCTCCTAAAGAGTTATTGTTAGGGGATGTCTTATTTTTTAAGAACAAGAATTCATATTTGTTGTTGAACAAATAATCAACATGTAATAATATACTGTAGTGATTTCATCACAAAAATCAGCGTAAGCAGCCAAACTCTGAATTGCATAAAAAAATGCACTACGTCTTATTTTCGGGAGTATCTTATATTTGGGGAAACAGGGTAGGATTGCAGTATTTTCTTAACCCTGCCTTCCGAAAAACAGATTTAAAACTGCTAAAATAGGATTGTTCCCCCTAAAATGTTACAATTATAAATGTCATCTCGTCCCAGAAAAATCAAGCCTATACACATCTCCATATACTGAAATATAAAAAAGTTATGGCTGTCAGAAAAGGACAACATAAAAACACAATTTTTAAAAGTAATAAAACATAAAAAAACGATAAAAAAAATTATATCATTGCAATTGTAACGACCCGCATAGTGAAGTAATTATGTCATTTACACTGCACAGTGAATGCTGTAAAATTGAAACCCAGAAAACAATGATTGAACTGCGTTCCCTCCCCCTGCCTCCCCCCAGTTTCATGGCCCAATGTTAAAATAAACTATGGAACACCTGTACGCCCAAAATGCACAATACACCCCTAAATGAGATCCATGAGGGGTGTTGAATAAAAAATGGTGTGATTTATGGAAGTTTTCATCTGTTCTGGTACTTTGGGGGCTTTGCAAATGTGACATGCAACCACTATAATCTGTGTTCCAAAAGCCAGATAACGCTCCCTCACTTATACCCCCTGCCATGCGCCCTAACAGCAGTTTACTCCCATATATAGGGTATTGCTGAACTTGGAAGAAATTGCGTAACACAATTTGGGATGCTTTTTTTCAAGGACTCTTTGTAAGAATTAAACATTTTCAGCAAAATTTGCAGATTGTCAGAAAAGAATGTCTTCATTTTCACAGCCTAATGCAAAAAAAATTTGTGAAACACCTGTGGGGTTGATATACTCACTACATCCCTGGATATATTCTTTAAGGGGTGTAGTTTCCAATGTGGGGTCTTTTTAGTGGAGTTTTAGCACCTTAGGGTGTCCGCAAACCCGAAATGGCGCCTAAATAAAAATTCATAATGAAATGAGAACCCCAGCGAGTCCAGTAGGTTCACCTCCTATTCTGGGGCTGTGGTTGAGCCAATTAGCGCACTAGGGCACATATGGAATATCTCTCGAACAAACCAGCAATCTGGGGAATCAATATTAAGTTGCATTTCCTGGTCACATCTACTGTGTTCTTCTGATAATAATTGATACGGATTAATGGTATTAATTTCCTGGAATACACGAATTTGTTTAATAAACTTCCTAAATGCTATTTTGAATACTTTAAGGGCTGTAGTTTATTATATGAAGTCATTTATGGGGGTATCTAACATACAAGCCAATCAAAGCCACGTCAGAACTGGACTAGTCCCTAAAGAAATGTATATTGAAAATTTTCTTGAAAATGTAAAAAAAGACATTTAAAAAATGATGTTAACCTACAGTAGACATAGGTTGATGTTAGTTATTAACTATTTTGAGTGAAATAACTGTCTAAGTTTGAACATTTTTTAAATTTTTCATGATACTTTGATATTTTTCACAAATAAACAAGTACTTTTTGAACTAAAATTTCTTACTAACTTAAAGCACAATGTGTCATGAGAAAACAATCTCTGAATCACATAAATAGGTAAAAGTGTGAAAAAGTTATTCTCACATAAAGTGACACATGACAGATTTCTAAAATAGGGCTGTGTCAGAGAGGTCAAAACTGGCTGTGGCGGTAAGGGGTTAATAGATCAGACTTTTATGGATGTGACAATATCAATTATGTGACGATATCAATTAGTTGTTTTTTTGTTGTAAGATGGCAAATGACTGGTGATTTGAGCTTTTAATACTTTTATAATTTTTATACTTTTTTATTGTAACATGTAGTTCCTCTGGCGTACTTAACAACTAAGTGGTACAAACACCTGTAGAAACAATGCAGAAGAGTGTAAAAAGATGGCAGTTCTCTTACTTCCTGCCTGGGTCATGGCGACTATATGGTAGAAGCCTTTAGGCTTCCAGCTGCCATGTGATCTTGTGATCTCACCGCAGGGGTGCCAAATGGGAGGGAGAAATGGTGTCTAAATGGTTAAACAGCAGAGATTGGACCTGGCTCCATTCCCTGCTGTTAGCGGCGGGTGTCAGATGTAATTAGAAGCCGGCACCTGCCTATAAGGTAGTGGACTTACTGAGTAAGGCCATGACACCATGACATAATTGACCACTAGGGGGTGCAATCGTTTGTATACCATCCTGCATTATTTACATAATGCAGAAGGGTGAACCAAAATGGTGCTCACATTACATCCTGCATGAATTTATGGGGTCGGAAAGCCCACTAAAAATTTCTATTTTGAAAAGGGAAACTTAAAAACTATAGTTCTCAAACTAAAAAAGCACTAAAACTTTAATTTTTTTTTGTTAAAAACTAAAAATTTATACACACTATTTAAAAAACCCGGGTTTCTAACCTCTCTATTTATCCCTTTTTTAATTTTGAAGGGAAAAACCTTTTCTATTATCAAGTCTGGTGGAAAATCACCTATTAAAGGGGAACCTTTTATACGTGTGGGGGGTCAGCACAAAAGGAAGCACGGCGAAGGGTTTTGTCCCAAAATAAAGATACGTTTATTTAAAGTCCCCTGGTTCAACACAAAATTTAGCTTTGGCTTCGCATAAAAAAACGGTACAACAGAAAGTCCTTGCTTAGGTAAATAGCATCAATATAATTGTCCCCAATGGCAAAGGCATCCTTCAGGTCCCCACAGCCTAAGCTCAGGCGTTACGTTCCGGTTTAGGTCCAGAAACCCCCCTGTCTTCCTACACGCTGCCTTTTATTTGGCGGTAAGCCTGGGTGGAGTTTGGAGCGCCGTCCCACCCAGGGTCTTTGGGGCCGCCCATAAAAAAACCGCCCGGACTACAAAGAAAAATGTAAACAGCACTAAATGTTTTCTGGCATCAAGTAAAGTTTTTTTTATATCACCGAGGCAGCCACCTCGGTGATAAATACCCCCCGTCTATGAGGTACCTTGACCCTTTACAACCCCCCCTCTGCCCAAGCGAGGGGGTTGGGGACCTTTGACCC
>JAODAL010010654.1:0-104000 GCA_025379985.1 Phyllomedusa bahiana | reverse complement strand
TTGGGGGTTTTTGAGAGGACCGGTACAACTGTCTTTGGAAACAGAACCCCCACTGATCTAAAAAGAAGGGCTGTTCTAGTAAAAACGGGGGTAATGTGATTTTTCCACCAATCGCAACCATACCATCCCATCATGACGCGCACACCCAGCCACCCGCTTATTCGTAATTGTTTTGCTGCCCACCAAATGACGGGAAAGCACTGAAAATGGCGAAATTTTAATAGATTATGCGCATTTTCACCAAATTATCGCGTGATCGAAAAAAACCGATCAACATAAAAACCGTGTCGATTTCAACTTTGTCGATAATAATCGCTCTACACTACTTACTATATGATATTTTTTCATCCATTAGGGTGACATGTCTGAATGCCCAATCTTGGCGCATTCTGCGCTGGTTCCAACACTTTTGAATGCGCCAACTCTATTGGGATGTGTCACACCAGATCTTTGAACATTAAAAATGTGTAACGGGGAAAATAGACGCAAAGCTGTCGGCTCCCCAAAAAAAATTTTTAAAAGTGGTCTGACTGAGGCAAAAATTGTCGTAGACGAATTAGATTTGCCATTAGGGCAAAAAATATCAATTTTTTTTCTAAAGTAAAGTACTAAATAATAAAAAACAAAATTAATAATTTAAAAAATTATAAAAATGTAAATAATAAAACATTAATATAAAAATTATATCTTTAAAATTAATATTAAATTAAAAATTAAAAATTAATTAAAAAAAATACATCTCTACCTTTTTAACCCCGTTTCCAAATGGGATTTAAGAGTTAGAAATTTTATCGTGTTTAAAAAAATAGTTTTGAGCGATTATTATGGGGACAAAGTTGAAATGGCCAGTTTTTATGTTGATCAATTTTTTTAGATCCGCAAAAAATTTAGGTTAAAATTTTTGGGCTTCTATTAATACGCACCATTTTTTTGGGGCTTCCTGTCATTTTGGCGGCCACAAAACACTTACAGAATAGAGCAGGGGTTTAGGTTGTGTGTGACGTCTGACTGGATGTGTATGGTTGCGTTGGGGTGGAAAATCACTTTACCTCGTTTTTTCATAGAAAAGCGTTTTCCCGTTTCAGCCGTTTCCTCAGCGTTAAGCAGAAGGACGTGCGCCGCCTTTCCAAACAGTCAGCGAAAATTTTTGTATTTCTGCACAGAGAAAGTCTACTGTTAGCTGTAATCCTTTAAAACTTAGTTGATAGAGTTGGAAGATTTTTTTTGTAGTTAGGTAGAGAATTTTAAAGCAGCATCTACCGCTGTAAAGTGCGGAAGGGAGGAGGGGGGGAAAGGGGGCAAACAAGACAAGCTTATAAAGAATACTGGATAAAGTTCACCAAGACTTAGTGTAGACACTGCAAAAGCTTATTTTAAAGCTTTCTATTGAAATATTTCCGGATTTGGGCAGCCGAACTTATATTGGATACCATCTTTTCTAGAAAACGCAGGTCTTTTGTTGGGTCAAAACCCCACTTTTATTTTTCAGTATACTTTCAGTAGGTGTTTTTTTTTAAAATTTTGCCCATTCCAGCTTTGTTGATATGCCCCCTTTGCATTTAAATTAATTCCAGCAATTTGTTGTGCACGGGGTTGATAGGTCCAAAAAATACCTTTTATTACCCGAAACTTTCAGATACGTGTTTTTTCACTTTTGGTCAGTCAAGCTTTGTTGTAATCTACTTTGCCGTTAAATTTGAATCAGCAATTTTGTAGTACCCGGGTGAATTTAGGTGCCAAAAAATCCCTTTTATTACCCGTTTTTACATTTCAGATAGGTGTTTCAGATAGGTGTAATCTGGCCCTGGCAGTGGACCTCCTTTAAACAGATGGTGCGGCAGCACTGGCTCCCCACCGTTGGGGCAATCAGGAGAAGTTCAGATTTCTCTAAAAAAAATCAGTTTTTGAAAAAGGTGATTTTGTGAGGTTAAGTTTTTCAAAAGGGGTCCAGGGCTGGACAAATTGCACAATTTGGGGGTTAAAATTTTCTGGGGCTGGGGGTCACTATGGGGGGCACATCATTTTATCTCCGGGGAGTCGTCCCCCAACAATGAAGAAGGATTTTGGGGGAAAATGAAACCTTTTAATGATTGGCTGAATGTTCAGAACCAGGAGGGCAAAAATTTTTCTCAATAAGAAGTGTTTTGGGGGGTGATTAGGACATTGTATTACTTATGGGTGTGCGGCGAAAAAACATTACACGTGTAAAAAATACCTTTTAAAAAAATGCAGGGGGGGGGTGTATGTTGTAGTTATCACACTTGAAAAAAAAAAGCAAAATGGTTTTAATGAAAAATTTTAAAAATAAAAACTTCCCTAAATAAATTCTGTAAAAAAATGTCTTTCCCAAAAATATACTAAATGAGGTCACTGTCCCCAAAATAAAAGGGGCACTTCGTGATCTGGGGGTCAAACATTTTGGGGGGAGCGGCCCCCGGCGGTTTTTTTTTTTTGGGTTCCTTTTTTTTTTTTTTTTTTTTTTTTTTTTATTTTTTTTTTCCTTTTTTTTTTTTTTTTTTTTTTTCCCCATTTTAAAAACTTTTTAAATGGTGGGGGCATGCAGGTTTTGGGGCTCATGCGGGGGCCCATAGGGGGAAAGTCAATGCCCCCAGTTCAACAAAAATTTGGGGGTTAAAAAAGACCCCCTTTTCCCGGGCATTTTTTTAATCGTGGGCCGACAGGTTTAATTTATACTCCCGGAACGGGGACAGATATAGCAATGCCAGTTAAAAACTAAAATGGGGGTTTGAAAGACTCCTTTTTACGGCACTTTTTAATTGTGGGTCAGACAGGTTTAATGTCATACTGCGGCCCAGGACAGATTGTAAAATGCCCAGTTAAAACAAAAAGGGTGATTAAAAGACCCCTTTTTTCTGGTCCTTTTTAATCGTGGGTCAGACATTTTTAATGGTCATCTGGGGTCCAGGACGGGTTAGTCAATTGTCCAGTTCAACTAAAATGGTGGTTGAAAGACCCTTTTTCCGGCACTTTTTAAATGTGGGGGTCTGCGGGTTTTGGGGCTCGCGGGGCCCCCGGCGGGTATAGTAAAAGCCCAGTTAATAAAATGGTGGTTCAAAGACTCCTTTTCCCGGCACTTTTTAATTTGGGGTTTTCAAAAAGGTTTAAGGTCATACTGCGGCCCAGGACAAGGTATAGTCATGCCATTCAACTAAAATGGGGGTTAAAAGACTCCTTTTTTTTCCCCGGCACTTTTTTTAAATTTTGGGGGGTCAGCAGGTTTAATGGTCAAAATGCAGTCCAGGACATTATAGTAATGTCCAGTTCAACTAAAATGGGGGTTTGAAAGATCCTTTTCCCCACCCTTTTTTAAATGTGGGCAGACGGGTTTTAAAATGGTTTTTACTGGGTTTACGGAAAAGATATAGAAAATGTCCAGTTCAACAAAAGGGGTTGGTGAAAACTCCTTTTTCCGGCTTTTTTTAAATTTCTGGGGTCATGAAATTTTGGGGGGCTCATTCTGCGTTCCCCGGACAGGGATATTCATGTCCGTTCAAGTAAAATGAGGTTCAAATCATATCCCTTCGGGCACTTTTTTTTGGGGTCGGGGGTTAAAAGGGTATGCTTGGTGCAGACGGGGTTTAGTGAAGGCTGTGAGTTTTTTTTTTTGGGGCTTTTATGACCTAAGGGGGTTGTTAAAATGAGCATGTACCCCTTTTGACTGTTGTGGATTTTTTATTCCAGCTTCTCCGCCCTGTTTGGGGTAAGAATGAAGGTTTTTTTGCTCTCCCATAACTTTAAAGGGTTTCACGTGAAAAATTTTTCATCGACCATCAGTATTTGCGATGATGGGCCGACAGGGGCCCCTCGACCGATGGCGATAGTCAACGTCCTCGCTCAACATTAATTACAAACACATCACAGTAGGCTAGAAATAAAAGAAATGGCATTAGAGTAGCATATCAATGTATGGAAAATAGTGATCTTGCTTGGTGCACAACAAATCTCTGCAAGACCATGAGATGTGCCGTATGTAGAATAAAGGCTAACCTACAGACCTACATAAAAGTATAAACAAAGTATTTTGTAATATTTTAATTATTAAAAAATAAAAAATATAAAAATCTGAACAAAATTTTATTATAAATCTAAAAATTTTACATTAAAAAATCAACTCAATGAACTGCTGTAATCTCTATAGAGAAGAAGAGAAGCTCAAAAATATCAATGAGACTTGTAAATGTTTATTTTTCTTCTACTTCATTATGCTTTTCCTTCTACAGTACTGAGAATCTCTATTTCTGGTTATAATGTTGCAAGAGATAAGTAGCTATTAGGCTATGTCTCCACTGCACTGTTTTACTATCGTATTTTCGGCGCTTTTAAAATTCCAAAAATACGATCGTTCCTGCAGCCCCATAGGCTACAATAGAAAAGACGAGCTGTTTTCTCCACAGCTCATCTTTTCTATGATTCTTCTGGCGCCGGCGTATTATACAACATGTTGTATAATCCGCTAATGTGTTTAATTTTCTCACCGTCTTTCCAGACAATACAATTGTATGGGCAATGTAAAACAAAGAGTAACGACCGCGGTTTTTGCACAAAACATGACGAAAAATGCAGTCCTGCATCGGAAAAAAAAGTCCGCTTTTTGTCCGATGCAGTGTAGCCATAGCCATACTGTCAATCATAGTTAAGAACTGTAACATTTGTATTCTATCAGGCTACGTCTACATGGCACTGGTTTACAGTTAGATGTTTAAGCAGATTTAGTATTTAGAATCAATAAAAAATCCAAGTTGTAATCTACATAGCTCAAATTTTTTTTAGGTCGAATTTCAAAAAACTAAGAACATGTTCTATAATCCATCATATTTCACTTGAAAAGAGCGGATTATAGTACAGTTCAGTGTTAATGAGCCAGCTGAAATCCGAAAACTGACGGCAAAATCTGTGCAAATCTGTGTTTATATTTTTAATTCTGATGTTTATATTTTTGGTTTCTTATAACTAAAATCTTACAAAATACTTTTTTTTAGACTGTAAGGGCTTGTTCACATGGAGTTTTGCTTCCGTATGAACATACGCCTTTTAGATGTGTCTCGGGGACCGACAGGTCAATTCTTTGATCACATCCACAAGACGGACTCGACAGGCGCGAGGCACACACGCAGCTGCCATCTCTCATGTGAACGCCTCTGCGTGTTCCTCGTTGCCGACAGTGATAAACTCACTGCTAATTGTCAGATGCGTCTCTGGGTCTGTCCTATCGGTCCCGAGACGCATCTAAAAAGCCTATATTTATACGGAGGCAAAACTCCTTGTGAACAAGCCCTTATATTGTTATTTTTGTTTATCAAAATATAGGTCATTGTGTCAGTAGGACAGGATTTAGCCTGCTTTATAAACTTTTTAGGTATATTTTTTCCAAAATTTTTTATTTTTTTATTTTTCATTTTTCCAACATTGAATGGTTATTAGTAGTGATGAGCGATTGTGTCAACTATCGTTATCGATTCGATAGTCGATATCGGCAATTATCATGAAGATTTCCGATAGTCGATAACAGATTATCGCCGATGACCATTAAGGTCTATAGGAGAGGAACAACACCTTCATTCTTACACCCAAACAGGGCTGGAGAAGCTGGAATTAACATCCACAACAGTCAAATGGATACGTGCTACATCTTAGGCAACACACTTAGGTTATAAAAGTCACAGAAAAAAAAGTCAAGACCATTCACTATCCCTGTCTTGTACCACAGCATGACCCTTAAACCCTGCATCACCACAAATTTAAAAAGTGCCAGAAGGCAGTATTATTTGAATAATCATTTTACTTGAACTGGACATTTACTATATCTGTCCTGGACCGCAGTATGACCATTAAATCTTTCTGACCCACAGATTAAAAAGTGCCGGAAAAAGGAGTCTTTCAACCACCATTTTAGTTGAACTGGACATTGACTATATCTCTCCTGGACCGCACAGTATCTTTTTGTGGGGGAAACGCGTTGGAATGGTTACATGGTGTATATGTGACACATCCTAAGTCTGTGTTTTTTGGTCTTTTGGCACTAAGAGTGGATGCTGTACCTGTGTTTGTCTCTGTGACGTTCATTAGTGTTTAGTATAATTTTTTCTGGTACTGTGAATTAATTTTTGTGGTATTGTCCTAGTGTTTTTGTAGTGTTCCGGCACGGGGTCGCCCTTGTCGGGGCGGGTGCTCCGCTGTGTGTTCATCTTTCTTTGTATATTATGTTTATGGTTTTGTATATTCTTAAATTGAGATATTGAAAATTATGTTTTATTATTCCCTTAGGCATTACTTATGGTTCAGGTAGTTGCTTCAATAATTCTATGGTGCTAATGCCGGGTAATGATATCTTGGGGGTGCTCTCCTCCACCCTTTATCTCTGAGAGGTTGTAGTTTTTTGTCCATTCAAGATTTTTTGAATGTATTACTAGCTGAGACAGTGGTGTATCTTTTGAATTGTTTTTCTTTTGGTATGGCGAATCTGCCATCGGGTTTAGCAAACTGTGATAAATGGTTATATGATGCTGATGAGGTGTTTTCGGATAGAGAGTTTGTTGGTGCCACTCAGGGAGTGCCATCACTACAAAATCTTTTTCGTGAATTGACTATTAAATATAAAACCTATATCAAGTCATGGTGGGAACTTAGGTCCTTGGAGAATTATCATAAAAACAATATCGTTCCAAGGGGACTCCGGATCTCATTGATGCCAGCTTTAAGATCTAGAAATCCAGAGTTAATGAGAAAATGGGAAGCTGAGGCAACGGCATCATCCCTAAGATTTATTAATCTTCTAATTGAGGAAGAGCAGAATATTTGGTCAAAATCATTAGTGAATTTCGTGAAAATAGAGCATACGACAACTTATATAGGACTCCTAGAGCAATAGATACAGAGCCTTCATCCTCCGATACCGAGACCTCGGAGGGCGAAACTAGGAGAAATAAGAGAACCTTTAATAGATCTCCTTTTCATACACGGCACCAAACTTATAATTATATAGAATGGGTACCCAGAAAAAGGAATTTGAAAAAGGTAAACAACAAACAAAGCGGATATGTCCCTGGACCCGCTACACATACCTTTTCCTCTGTGCCAACCTCCTCTTCCATGCCATCTACTTCTACTGCCTCTATCCCTGCTCAAAACCCAATGCAGAACGAAGGGAGAGAGACAACACAAATCCGAGAGAGTGTACCACCCTCCTCTTCCTCTTTTTTAGAGAGAATGTTGTTGAACAAATAGCGTCTTTTGAGAAACAGGGTAAAAAGGGGAATGATACCTTTCAGATTATTAATCTCTCAGACCGCGTTTTAACACGTTTTGAGATACAGGTTCTGGAAAAAAGGTTGTCGTTTGTGCCCAACACCCCATTTAATGCCTTTAACTGGGTAAAAGATATCCATTTATTTGGGAGAACTCTAAAATGGAAAAAGTTCTTTAAGCTCAACGAGAAGAGACAGTGTCTCAAATTGGGCATCAATCCAGAGGACTTCCAAGATGTACGGGCTTTAACTGAGCTACTTGAGGAAGGGGAGAGGGACCGTTCAAAAGGCCCATTCACGAAATTGAGACTCAAAAACACAAAAATGTCCCCGTAATAGACCAAAATATTGATACTTTTATCAAAGTGGTGTGTGATGCCATAGAAAAACTTCAAGGCACACCTGAAGTTTATTGACTAATAGACCTGACAGAGTAATAAAGGTTCAGGTTGAGGGGCACCTGGGAAATAGTGACCATAATATAATAAATTTCCGTTTATCCTTCAATAGAGTTTTTTGTCAAGGAGCCACAAAAACACTGAATTTTAGGAAGGCTAATTTTATTCTGCTTAGGGAGGCCCTAAACCGTATTGACTGGGACAATGTGTTTAAATATGGCAGAACTAATAATAAATGGGATATTTTTAAAAACATCCTAGGCTACCACTGTGAGAGGTACATACCTTATGGTAATAAAATAATTAGAAACAGGAAAAACCCAATGTGGATCAACAGGGATGTAAAAGAGGCAATAAAAAACAAAAAGAAAGCGTTTCACCTACTAAAACAGGAGGGTAGTGAAGAGGCACTAAGAAGCTATAGGGAAAAAAATAAAGTGTGTAAAATAAAGATAAAGGAAGCAAAGCTGGAGACGGAAAGACATATCGCCATAGAAAGTAAAACTAACCCCAAAATTTTTTTTAACTATATAAATAGTAAAAAGATTAAAACAGAAAATGTTGGCCCTTTGAAAATCTGAGGGAGAGGACATGTAGAGGGCAATGAGAAAAAAGCAAAACCTATTAAACACTTTTTTTCTCCACTGTATTTACCGAGGAGATGAGCTTCCTGTTGAACAGAGGGATGAGGTAAACTCCAAACTTAAAAGTTTCTTGTTTACCATGAAGAAGTGCAGCTCCGTCTTAAGAAGATTAAAATAGACAAATCCCCAGGTCCAGACGGCATACACCCACGTGTCCTAAGGGAGTTAAGTGATGTCATAGATAGGCCCCTATTCTTAATATTTATGGACTGTCTAATAACGGGGTATGTCCCAAAGGATTGGCGCATAGCAAATGTGGTGTCAATATTCAAAAAGGGGTCAAAAAGTGATCCAGGAAACTATAGGCCGGTAAGTTTGACCTCTGTTGTAGGTAAAATGTTTGAAGGTTTTCTCAGAGATGCTATCCTGGAGTATCTCACTGAAAATAAATGTATAACGCCGTTCCAGCATGGGTTTAAGAAGGATCGGTCCTGTCAGACTAATTTCATCAGCTTCTATGAGGAAGTCAGTTCTAGACTGGATCGGGGTGAGGCACTGGATGTCATATATCTAGATTTTTCTAAAGCATTTGATACGGTGCCACATAAAAGGTTGGTAAGTAAAATGAGAGTGCTTGGACTGGGGGAAAACGTGTGCAAGTGTGTAAGCAACTGGCTCACTGATAGAAAACAAAGGGTAGTAATTAACGGTACATACTCTGACTGGATTGCTGTTACTAGTGGGGTATCACAAGGGTCAGTATTGGGCCTTATCCTCTTCAAAATTTTCATTAACGATCTTACACAGGGATTACACAGTAGAATATCGATCTTTGCAGACGATACAAAGCTCTGTAAAGTAATCAACACAATAGAGGATAATGTGTTATTACAAAGGGATCTGGATAGGTTGGAGGCCTGGGCAGGGAAATGGCAGATGAGGTTTAACACAGATAAATGCAAGGTTATGCACATGGGGAGGAAAAATCCATTACATGACTACATGTTAAATGGAAAAAGGCTGGGTAAAAGTGACATGGAGAAGGACTTAGGAATAATGGTGGACAGTAAACTTAATTGTAGCAGCCAGTGTCAGGCAGCAGCTGCCAAGGCAAATAGGATCATGGGGTGCATTAGAAGGGGCATAGAGGCACATAATGAGAACATTATTCTCCCATTATACAAGTCAATGGTTAGACCACACATGGAATATTGTGTACAGTTTTGGGCACCAGTGCACAGGAAAGACATTGTAGAGCTTGAACAGGTACAAAGGCGGGCAACAAAAATAATAAAAGGACTGGGTGGACTACAGTACCCAGAAAGATTAGCAAGATTAGGGTTATTTCATTTAGAGAAAAGACGGCTTCGGGGGGACATAATAAATATGTTTAAATACATCAAAGATCAATATAGAGATCTCTCCCAAGATTTATTTATACCCAGGACTGTATCTAGAACAAGGGGGCCTCCTCTACGTCTTGAGGAACGAAAGTGTCTACATAAACATAGAAAGGGATATTTTACTGTAAGAGCAGTGAGACTGTGGAACTCTCTGCCAGAGGAACTTGTCATGGTGAATTCACTAACAGAGTTCAAAAAGGGTTTGGATGCATTTCTGGAGCATAATAATATAACAAGTTATAGTGTCTAGGATTCTGGAGAGGGGTCAATGATCCAGGGAATTTTCCGATTGCCAGATTGGAGTCGGGAAGGAATTTTCCCTAAAATGAGGACAATTGGCTTCTACCTCATTGGGGTTTTTTGCCTTCCTCTGGATCAACACCTTAGCACAACAGGCTGAACTGGATGGACGTCTCGTCTTTTTTCGGCCTTACAAACTATGAAACTAGGAAACTATGAAACCCTTACATTATAACATCTCTAGGGAGGAATATGCTGCACTTCAAAATCTGGCTAAAGATCATTCGTTGGTTATTAAACCTTCGGATAAAGGAGGAAATATAGTGTTACAAAATCATATCGATTATAGAAACTTGTGTCTGGATATACTGCATGACACCTCAGGGTATCGGATCTTGAAAAACGATCCCTCTGAGGCCTTTAGAAACGAACTGGAGGGGAACTTAAACGATGCTCTTTCTCGAGAATTGATTGATAATAACGAATTATTGTTCTTGCTACCTAAAGCACCACAAATAGCTACGTTTTATGGCCTCCCTAAGGTCCACAAGGGCCTGAGTCCCCTTAGGTGTAGACCCATTGTATCAGGGATAAATAATTTAATGCAGAATGTGAGTATTTATATTGACTCCATTCTACAACCATTCGTTATCTCATTGCCCTCCTTTATAAGGGATACTACCGACCTCCTCCTTAAACTTGGGGGCCAAAACCATTGATTCTGATACTTTTTTTTGTATTTATCGATGTGGAGGCCCCTGAAAAGCTCAATCCCCATGAGGGGGGAAATGAGGGCTTTTCGGCCCTTTTTGGGGGGGGGACCCCCGGGAAATTTTCCCTTTAAAAGAACATAATGTTTTTTGTGTTGCCCTTACGGGTTTTGTACCCCACTAGAAATTTTTCCTTTTTAAGGACGCAAATTAAAACCAAGCTCAGAGGGACGGTATGGGGACCCCTTGTGCTCCCTCATATGAAACCTCCCCCGGGGTTTTTTGGGGAAAAGCATATCGTTTTTCTCTGACCTTACCAGCAAGCCCAAAAAAAAATTATTATTCTGGGGTGTTATTTGACGATATTTTTTTTTCTGGTCGGTTTGTTTTGAGCGATTATTATCGCCCAAAGTTGAAATCGGCAGAGTTTTTTTGTTGTTTCAAAATTTTTTAGATCTTTGGATAATTTGGGTTTTAAAATCTTTTCTTTCATCTATTAAGATCGCGCCATTTTCGGCGCTTCCCTGTCATTTTGGCGGCCAGCAAATAAAGCTTTACAGAATAGAGCGGGTGAGATGTGTGTGCGCGTTTTGGGACGGGGTTTTTTGTTTGGTTGTGTTTTGGGGGCGGGAAAAAATTTCACATGACCTCGTTTTACATAGAAAAGCGTTTCCTGTTCAGTCTCGTGTTTCTCAGTGTCTCAGGCAAAAAGGACTTGGGCTCTGTTGTGTCCAAACAGCTAAGCGAAATTAATCTATTTTTTCCCACGAAAAAGCTAAAACTGTTAGCTGTGATCCTTTTTCCAACTTATTTTGTTTAGAAAATTGGGAATTTATGTATTTGGGTTGAGAATTTTAAAGGAGAATTACCCCCTGTAAAGTCAGGGGGGGGAAAAAGGGGGGGGGGGGGGGGGGGGCCACGGGGTGAACACAGCAACCTATAAAGTTTCTGGTTTTAAAGGGTTAAAAAAGACTTTGGGCCTGTTCACAGGGCCCTTTATTTAGAACGTATTTACAAGGTTTTTCCGATGTAAAAAAGTTCTGAAATCAGTTGGGAAAACATTTTGCACATAATTGCCACTAAGTGTGGAACGTTTTTTTGTAACTGATTTCCCGAGGGATTCCCCTCTAAAATTTCCATTATAGATGGTAAATTACCGCCCCGGAAATAATTGACATGTCAATTTTTTTTTCCGCCCGGATTGCCGTCGTAAAACCCGCGGCGGCAATTTCCGGAACGGAATTTTGCGTGGACCATGTGAACGCGAGCCGTATTTTCTTTTAAAATTTCAATGGGAAAATAGGTGTGACTTTTTTCCCGGCGGTTTTCCGGGGTTTGAGATCGTCAACCCGGGTCGGCAAATCCTTTTCCGAAAATAACCCTTTTGGTGAACGGGGCCCTTTAGTGTAGACTTTTAAAAATCCCCAAATTGGGTTTTATTATTAACTGTTTTTCTTTTGGGAAATTTATTTCCTTAAATTTTGGGGGCCCCTGAATTTTTATTAGGATTGACTTCTTTTCTATTTAACTGAAGGTCTCTTTGTTAGGTGAAAAACTCCATTTAATTACCCGGGATACTTTTTTCCAAAAAGGTTTCATGTTAAATTTTGCCCATTCCACTTTGTTAAATATATCCCCCCTTGCAGTTAAATTAAAATTCCAGAAATTGTTTTATTTACCCCCAGGTGAATTGAAGGTCCCAAAAAAATTCCTTTTATTATTCGAATACATTCGATACGTGTTTTTTAAATTTTTGGGCATACGTTTGTTCATTGGGGAACCCTTGCCTTAAATGTGAATGCAGCAATTTTGTAGTCACCACAGGGTGAATTGAAAGGTGCCAAAAAAAACCTTTTATTTTCCGAAAAACCTTTAAAGAACGTGTTTTTTGCACTTTTGCCCAAAACCCCAGTTTTTTTTTAGAGCCACCTTGCAGTTAAATTTGAATCCAGAAAATTGTGGAGTTCCCAAAAGGTGAATTGATAGGGTGCCAAAAAATACCTTTTATTATCCGAATACATTAAGAAAACGTTTTTTTTTGCATTTTCCCCAGTCCAGTTTTGGGTTGAAGAGCCACCTTGCATTTTAAATTTGAATCCAGCAAATGTGTATTTCCACAGGTGAATTTTTTAAGGTCCCAAAAAATACCTTGTTTTAAATCCGAATACATTTCGTTTCGGTTTTTTTCACTTTGGCGAAAGGCCGGGCTTTTTTTGATAGTTTTTACTTTGGGGTTTTATTTGAACCCCACCCAATAATTGTTTTGATTTGGGGTTTTTGAAAAATTTGCTGTGATTTGCAGGTTTTAATAAGAGACTTTCCAAAAACTTTCCATCCCTTCTCAAATTTTTTTTTATTTTAACCCAGGGGGGACCCAAAATTTCAGGTAGTAACCCGGGGAAAAAAGGGGGGTGGGAAATGGGGGTTTTAGAGGTACGAGGGAAGGTGTTTTTCCCAAAGTGCTGGCGACAACTCGAATCCCAGGGATTGGCAAGTTGGGGACGTCAGGCCTGTAATCGCTCGGTCGGGGGCCCCCTTTTGGTAAATTCCCAATTTAACGAACAGGGGGCGCCCAATCTGCCCTTCAGTGGTTAATGAAAACCTACCCCGAAGTTTTTCTTTTCTGGGCCCTCCCGTCAGGGCCCCAAAAATTGTCATCTCGCACACCCCAGCTTGTTCCAAAAATGAAGAGCCCAAATGTTCAAATGGGTTTACCCCCACTGTGGATAATCCTTTTTTGAAGCCCTTTTGATGGAAAAAAATGGGGTTTTGGGGGTTCAGAAGTTTTTAAAAAGATAAAAGGGGGCCAAAGAGGATGTTTTTTTCTCTGCTCTAAAGGCCCAGTTACGGGATCCCACAGAGGAGGAGAAGGAACCCGGTAAATTTCGGCAAAAAATCCCGGGGGTGGTGGAAAAATTCCCTTGCGTCCCTTTGGGGCATTTTGCCCGCAGCCCCTTTTGGAAATGCAAAATTGTCAGGACGAGAAGTCCCCCCTTTTATTGATGATGATGAGGGAGGGTTTTGGGCGGACCCAAACCGGGGTCTTTTCAGAAGAATTTGTTGCGGGGCTTCATCACTGGCGGGAGGAAGGGCGATGGGGTTTGTGTCGGTAGGGGGTTCCCCCCCCTAAAAAAGAGAGGGGGGGTGCGGTCGCAAAAAGGCCCCGCTGTTTTGTTTCCGCCAGCTAGGTCAGGGGCAAAACCCCCGCTCCTGCTTATCGCCGTCAAAAAGGCCCGGCCCTTTTTAAAGCCGGGGCCTTTTTTTGGGGCAAGCTTTGATTCCCCCAGTGATGTCATATGCCGCCTTTCCCGTAAACGATAAGTAGAGGAATAACCCTTAGGTGGTTAACCCCCACAAAACTTTGTCTAGTAAAAATTGAAAGCGAAATGCATGAGTTGAAATGGAGGAAAAACATTTGGCCCAAAAAAAGGGCCCAAACCGACGCCGGGCCCCCAAACCCCACGTACACCCTCTGTCTCCGCCTCCTCTCCCCCACCGCCCCCCAAGCTTTCCTAAAACTCCCCCATGTCTTTTTCAGAGTCATGATCGGGTTCAGCCTCCCCCTTCACCCTCCCCCGGTTCCCCCGGGGAGTACCCCCAGAAAACACCAGAGACCACCCCTCCCCCTTCCCCTTTTCCCCCAGTTTGACAAACCCCCCCAACCCCAATACAGCCCCAAATTTCTAGCAGCCAGATTCTGTTTTCCCGGGTTTTGGGGAGCAAAAGGGAAACATTTTAAAACCCAAAACCACCCCAAACCCAAAAGCCTAAATTTTCGGCATTGCCGGTTTTTGGGGCCGGGGGAAATTTTTCCCCTTTCCGTTGGAGGACACAGAGGGGTTCTGCCACTTTCAGGGCCCCTTCCCTCCCCCCTTTACCAGTTTGCCGGGGCAGGCATTTCTTTGCCGAAAAAAACACCCCGCCCCTGCCCACCCACGTGTCATTTTAAAAATTTCAAGGCTTTTGTCTCCCATCGGGTAAAGGGGGAAAAGCCCAATTCGGGACCCCGACCATGGATGAAAAGCAGGGCCCAAGGGGCCGTTTTACTCGGAAAAAAGGCTAAAGGGTGGGGCGGGTGGATTTTCCTCTGGGGGTAAAGGTGGTCTCAGGCTCCTGCCGTTTAAAAACCCGGGGATGGTGCAGGGTTTCTTTTCCCCCAAGGTCCTCTGGGGGCATCCGTCCCCAGGGGAAACCAGCCGTGTTGAAATTAATTGTTTGGGAGCCCGTCCCCCACAAAGGTCTGGAGTGGGGAAAGGGCTCCCCGAAATGGGGGCCCGGGAGGCTGGTGGGGGGCCCAAAAACCCTTTGTCCCAAGGAAAGGGTTTGGTGTGCGATTAACGGGTGAAATTTTGGTGGCCCCCTTTAAAGATCGGTAAGGCTGGGCAAATCCCTTGCCTGGCACATTAAACCTTGTTAAAACCAAAAGTATTGGGTGGTGGGGGTTCGCAACCAAAAAACGCCCTTGCCCCCCTCCTTCGCCCCCCCCGGGGTGCGTTGCAGGTTTAGCTCGGCCCCCCGTCAACCATTCATTGTTGCGTGGCAACAGCGGGAATTTTCCCCCCCCTCACATGCTCCAGCGATTGTGGGGAGCAGGCAATTTCCATTACGCAGTACGTTTGTGACACATGGCCCCTGACAAGCAGCGGGTTTCGGACCTCGGGGGGGTTGAGCCACCGGGGAGTGGAGGGAGGTGAAAAAGCTCCCGCACCATCCTTGGGGTTTTTTAAAAAAAACCACCCAAAAAGGTCAGTTTTGGACAATGCCCTTTTTCAGCATGAGCATTGTGGTGAAACTTAGTTTGGAAAAAAGAAGTTGGACAAACTGAAAAAAACCGGTCCCCCCAGCGGGGGAGGGGGGAGACGGACACAGATGGGAACGGAGGGCCCTTTTCTCCATCAAATCCAATAGGCCTGGACGATTCCAAATTTTATCGGTTTTTCAATTTGGCAGTGGTTCGGGGTTTCCCGAGCTTTGTTTCAAAGGTGGCGGGATCCCGCTCTAGGGTGCATCATCTCAGGCAAGTTTAGAGCCTTTTGGGTTTAAAGCTTTTGGGGGGGGAAACGGGGGGAGAAGGAGGAGGGGGGTATTCCAGACACCGACCGTTAAAAGCGTCCCTGTTGGAAAGAGGTTTGGGAGGGAAATTTTAGGCGGAGGAGGAAGATGAAAGGGAAAATGAGTTTGTAGTGCCCCCGACCCAAAAGGCTTGGGGAAAAAAAAGGCTCCATCTTCCATGAGCTTGGTTGCTTCCATTTCCTTTTTAAAATTTCCTCGCCCTTAAAGGGAATTTAAAATGAAAAAACAGTTATGGGTGGCCCCCCTCCTAGTTCCCCCGGGTTTTAAAAAAAAAATTTAGCACTTTCCTTCCACCCACCCAAAAAAGAAAGGTTAAAAATTTCGGAAAAGGAGACCCCCGCTGATTTATAAAATGGAAATCTGTTTTCGTTGCTTTTACGTTTTTTTCCCCCAAAGTCCGGTTGGAAACTTTAGCGGGGTGACAGCAGTAGAGTTGCCAAATGCCCTAAACAGCAGGCAAGGGGGCAGAAACCCTAATGGGTTGGGGCCTTTGGGAATTTTTTTTACAACCTCCCCAAAGGGATGCAATTTCAGGGGCCCCAATCAAAAACACGAGACCCGCTTAAGATTTTTGGTGCAAAAAAATATCTGCGTTCAAACCCCTGATGTTTTTTTGGGTGTGTTGGACCCAATAGACTTCTGGGTATCCCAAAATGGACGGGTTTGGGCCCCAGCTCCTGCCACGCCCTAGAGTGTTGTCCCGCCCAGCAGCCAGCGTTCATATTTTGAAACGGACCTTCAACAAAATTTGGGGGGTTTTTTAAAGCCCAAAGCATCCGGCTTTCCCAGATAATGTGGAAATTTTTTTTGACTTTAAACAAGATGAATCACTCATGGTTCCCCTGATGATTGTTGTGGCCCCCAAATTTCCCAGATCAACCCATTTGTTGCCGGGGTTTTCCTTTTACATTCCTCTTAAAAAGAAATGGTCCCCTTGAAAATTTTTTTTAAAATGTTTATTTTTACTGCAAAATTTTATTCCCCTTTTCCCCAAAAGTTCATTTTGTTGGTTTTTTCTGTGAGGGGGCTGTTTAAAAAACAGCAAGGGGTTTTATGACAAAAACCGAATTTCCCTTTACTCACTTTTTCTTTAAAAAAGTTTTCCCAAATTGGGCAATTTTGGTTTTTTTAGGTTTATGTTGCTTTTGAAGGGGGGTTTTTTCTTTAAAATTTTGGTTTCCCCCGGAACGAAATGTGGTTTTTTAAATGGATTTCTCCCTCCCCAATTTTTTTAAAAGTGGGTGAGAAGTCATATTTATAATTTTTTGGGGTCAAGTTTTCTTTTGAGATAAGCAAAAAAAAAATTTTTATGGTCCTTTGGAACAGAAAAAAAAATGGGTTTTTAAGGGGGTTTTCTCCCCTCACCCAATTTTTTAACAGTGGGGTGAGAAGTTCCCTTTTTATAAATTTTTTTGGGCTTGTGCTTTGAAAAGGGAGCAAAACTACCGGTTTTCCCATTAAAAAAAAATGTTTCTTTAAAAGACATTTGTTCTTAAAAATTGTTTTTCCCAAAATGGTCAAGGGGCATTTCTTTTAATTTTTGGGGGGGGATTTTGCTTTTAAATGCAGCTATAAAAAAGGTCCTATTTAAAAAAAAAATGTTGTTTCTATCAGACATTTTTTTTTTTCACAAATTTTCCCCCAAATGGGGTCAAGGGTCATTTCTTTTTAATTTTTGGGGGGTTTTTTCTTTTAAATGCGCTGTACTACAGGTCCTATTTTTAAAAAAAATTTTTTTTTTTAACAGAAATTTGTTCTTCACAATTGTCCCAAAATGGTTTAAGGGTCTGTTTGAATTTTTGGGGGGGGATTTTGCCCGTGAAAGGGAGCTTTAACCCACAGGTCCTATTTTTAAAAAATGTTTTTTTCTTTAAAAGACATTGGGTTTTTCCCCCAAATTTTCCCCAAAAAGGTCAAGGGGGCATGCCTTTTTTAAATTTTTTTGGGGGATTTTGTGTGATGCAGTTATTAAATACAGGTCCTATTATAAAAAAAAAGTTGTTTTTTTAAAAGAAAATTTTTTTCTTCCAATTGTCCAAAAGGGGGCTCAAGGGTGTTTGGGTTTGTCAGAAACAGGAATAGGTAGGGAAAATGTTAATGGACACATATTTAAAATTTACTTGTTTTTTTGCAAGATCCCTTTAACAAAAGCTATCAATCCCTTTATTGAGACAAACCCCCTTTAATACAATTTTTAAAAAAGAGAAACAAAAAAAATTGGGGGGTTTTCCTCCTTTTTTTAAAATGTGTTTTCAGAATTAAAAAAATAAAAAAATTGCAGTAATAAAATAGCTAGTTTAAAAAAAATTCCTTGAATTGTACAAAAGGGAAAGGGACAAAGGAAAAAATTGACCCCGTCTTGGGGTTTTTAGGGACATGGAGTATGGAGCAAAGGACAGAGAACAAAGAAAAAAGAGACAATTTTCCCCCCCAGCACGTTGAAATAAAAAAAGAGGGAAAAAGAACGCCAAGGAAAAAAGGGCCCCCTGGGGGGAACAGGATCGTTAAACCCCCAGTATTTCCAAATGAAGCTCAATTGGTCCGACCATACGGAGGGGGGGAAAAGCGCTACCCCAAAGGGCAGGGCAGTTTATGTCCAGTAAACTAAAATGGGGGGTTGAAAGACTCCTTTTTCCGGGGAATTTTTTTAATTCTCGTTCCCTGCAGGTTTGGGGCCCCATTTGTGGCCCAGGGGCGGGATAGTTTAATTTCCGTTTTAACTTAAAAAGGTGGGTTTAAAGACTCCTTTTTCCCGGGACTTTTTTTTTGGGGGTCCCTGGGGGTTTTGGGGGGTCATGCTTTTTGGCCCCGGGAAGGTGTTTTGGGGCCCCTTGTCCAGTGAAAACCCCCAAAAAGGGGGTTGAAAGACTTTTTTCCCCGGGACTTTTTTAAACTGTGGGTCAGACAGGTTTAATGGTCAAATTTTGCCGTTTTTGGGGCAGATATAGTCAATGTCCAGTTCAACTAAAAAAGGTGGTTTAAAAGGGCTCCTTTTTCCCGGGACTTTTTAAAATTTGGGGGTCATTGCAGGTTTGGGGTCATTCTGTGGCCCAGGACAGGTTAGTCAATTTTCCAGTTTAAAACTAAAAAAGGTGGTTTAAAAAGACCTTTAAACCCTTTTTTTCCCCCTCCCCCCCCCTTTTAAATTTGGGGGGGGATGAAAGGGTTTTGGGGGTCTTGTGCGTTTTCCCGGACAGGGGGTATTCAATGTCCCGTTTTAAGTAAAATAATGGGTTTAAATCATACTGCCTTCTTTGGGATTTTTAATTTTTTGGGTTTATGAAAGGGTTTTTGGGTCATGCTGTGGTAAAGACAGGGTTGTGAAATTTTTGGGATGTGATTTTTTTTTCTGTGGTTTTTAATAAATAATGTGTTTTTGCCCCAAGATTTTTAGCACGTAAACCTTTGACGGGTTTTGGATGTTTAAATTTCCCGCTTCTCCGCCCTGTTTGGGTGTTAAAAATGAAAAGGGGGTTGTTTCCCCTTCCATAGGGCTTTAATGGGAAACGTTCTAATCTTTTTTTCCTTCTTGTCCCATGATGGTCGACTAAACGGCCAAAGGAAACCGGTTGTCGATGGCCAAATTAATCGCTCAAAAAACTAGTCAGGAAAGTTAAAACAATTCCTTCCAAATTTTTGGAGAATCTTAACACAAAAGAGATCAGTTTGAGATTTACCTCGGTTTATACACAAGACCGGGAAATTTATTTTTTCTTTTGGGGTCATAATAAGGAAGAATTCTACGGGGGCCCTTTAAACCCTTTTCTCTTTTGGAAAACCCAAGGTGGGAAAGGCTTTTCTAAGTTTGGGGTAAATTTCCTTTAAATTTCCCCCTACGCCAGGTATTCCCCAAAAGGGGCGTACTTCGCACTCAAAAAAAAAACTGATTCCAATATTGAAACATTTAAGGAAGAAACGGGGGATTTTTTTCAAAAACGCTTTCTTGAGCGAGGGAAAACCCCCGGGAGAAATTGGGCATCCGCGTACCAAAGGGGCCCCCTTTAAAACAGAAACGTTTCTTTTATTGCTCCACAAAAACTCCCAAAGGGGGGACAAATCCGTTTGGTTAAAAGGGGGGGGGGTGTTTTTGGGACATACGAAAAGCCTTCCCGCCCAAATTTTAAAGGGGTTTTTTGCCAATTTTTTGGGCCCCTGTTATTTAAAAAAGATCCTGATGTTTTCCCAGTTTTTACCCCCCCCCTTTGTTCACATTGCGATGAGGAAAGAACATCGAGAACTGTTGTTCGGGAGTATTACACCCCCCAACAGCTTGGGTTTCTTGGGGTTTAACAATTGGTTTTTTTTGGTACATAAAAATGTGGTTTCTTGGGAAGGGGGTGTAAGGGATGTGAATTTTGTCTAAAAAACCCTGGAAACCAAACTTTTTACAGGCAGAGTTTTTCCCCCTGGGAAACTACGCCAAATTTCAAAACGAAAGGGGGTTATTTTTAAACGGGGCCCCATGGGTTTTCCCCTTTATGTATATTGGCAAAAACGATTAGGGGTTTCGCCGCAGAGTACTGGAACACTTGGGGGATATCAAGCACCATCGCGATACACCCCTGGCGCGCCATATGAACACCATACATCCCAACCATGCATTGTTAATAATGTTTTCAGTAATTGAGGTTGTTACCCCTCCCACATGGAAAAGAGGACTTTGATAGGAGGATACTACAAAGGGAGGCTCATTGGATTTTTTATTTGAAGACATTTCATCCACATGGATTAAATGATTCGTTTCTTTTTACATCCTTCATTTGATACACCCTGTCGATTATCTGTTTGTCACTATCAATAGTATCTATATATTATGGGTATTTTTGTTACGGTATTAAATAAATATATATTTTTTGGTTAGTTCATCGTATAAATATTTGCATGCAACATCCTTCTCCTCTCTGGTAATAGATCTAATATGTAATTTTACATCATTCACTTAGGGCTTGCAGGTGGCTATCTTTTATATATATGCTTTCTTCTTTTTTGTGTGGGCACGCTCATTGTTTTGCTACACACCATTTATACACCTTGCTATGGAAGTTCTTAAATAGATGGCATTTTTATGGTTATCCCTCTATTCCATTACGTGGTGCTGATTGCTTCTATTTCTTGTTCAGCATTAATGGCCCTATGTGGCTGTTTGCGCAGGCGCGCTTGCATATCGCACTATGCGCGGTATTGGCATTTGCCCTCACTGTGCTATGGTGTTATGGGCGCATGCGCGCCTGCGCGGCGCTCTCGCGAGATGCCGGCGGTCAGCCTGTCAGCCGGCACTTTTTCGCGCATGCGCAGTTCGCGGACGGGCACGCCGGGACCGCGTCTTCCGGGACTGATTAATAAGTCCCTGGCTCTACACATTGTGTATATATATAGCCCTGTAAGTGTTTGGAGGTTGCTGCTCTATTTATCGTTTAGCAGTATCTTTGATGGAACGCTTTATCACAGGATCCTGGGACCTGGCTCTATATACCTATCATTAAAGGGACGCAAGCATGATACTCTGTTTGTATATTAGACAGACATATATATGGTCTTTTGTTCCCTGATGAACCCTCAGTATCTTTTTGTGGGTGAAACGCATTGGAATGGTTACATGGTGTATATGTGACACATCCTAAGTCTGTATTTTTTGGTCTTTTGGCACTAAGAGCAGATGCTGTACCTGTGTTTGTCTCTGTGACATTCCTTAGTGTTTAGTATAATTTTTTGTGGTACTGTGAACTAATTTTTGTGGTATTGTCCTAGTGTTTTTGTAATGTTCCGGCGCGGGGTCGCCCTTGTCAGGGCGGGTGCTCCGCTGTGTGTTCATTTTTCTTTGTATATTATGTTTATGGTTTTGTATATTCTTAAATTGAGATATTAAAAGTTACGTTTTATTATACCCTTATGCAGTACTTATGGTTCAGGTAGTTGCTTCAATTCTGGACCGCAGTATGACCATTACACCTGTCTGACTCACAGATTAAAAAGTGCCGGAAAAAGGAGTCTTTGAAACATCATTTTAGTTGAACTGGACATTGACTATCCATGTCCTGGACCGCAGTATGACCATTAAATCTGTCTAACCAATAGATTAAAAAGTGCCGGAAAAAGGAATCTTTGAACCACCATTTTAGTTGAACTGGACATTGACTATACCTGCCCTGGACCGCTTTATGAAAATTAAGCTGTCTGACCCAAGTTTTTAAAAATTTGCTGGGAAAAAGGGAAAGTCTTAAAACCACCTTTTTAAATTTGGGAACGGGTTTTGGGTTTTATCCATGCCCCTGGCCCAAACAGTATAACCATTAAACCGTTTTGGACCCCAGATTAAAAAGTGCCAAAAAAAGGAAAGTCTTTAAACCCACCATTTTATTTTGAACGGTTTTTGGGACTATACCTGTCGGGCCCAGCATGACCCCCAAAAACCTGCATTGCCCCCCAGATTCAAAATTTCCGGAAAAAGGAGTCTTTAAACCCACCTTTTTTAAGTTGAACTGGACATTGACTATCCATGTCCTGAACCGCTTATGCCCTTTTTAAACCTGTCTGCCCCATTTTTTTTAAAAAAGGCCGGAAAAAGGAGTCTTTAAAAACCCCCATTTTAGTTAAAACTGGACTTGACTTTATCTGCCCTGGCCCGAAATTTGGACTTTAAACCTGTCTGCCCCAAATAAATTAAAAAAAAGGGCCCGGGAAAAAAAAGGATTTCTTTGAACCCCCATTTCATTTTAAAACTGGATTTTTGGACTATCCCGTCCGGGGGCTGAGTATGACCATTAAACCTGCCCTGGCCCCAGATTTAAAATTGCCGGAAAAAGGAAACCCCCTTTCAACCACCTTTTTAAATTTTGGAACTGGACTTTGGAACTACCCATGTCCTGGACCTCGGCATGCCCAAAAATACCCGCAAAAGGTGCCCTTATGGACCCCCGGGGAAAAAATTTTTTAAATTAAGGGAAAAAAAAATTATATTAAAAACAACTCGTTTCCATACGGGCTGTGTTAGAGCACTTTCATTCTTTTTGGTGACATTTTTTCCCCCCTGTAAACATTAAAATTTGTGAAACCAAATTAAACAGTTTGCCCCCAGAGGTCAAGGGGCCCCTGTCTAAAAATCCCTGCTTTTCAGGAAAATTACTAAAAAAAAGGCTTGAGGCTGTAAAGGGGAAACACACATTTTAAAACGGGCCCAGGGCTGGATTTAAAGTGGGTGTGGTGAGAAAAAAGGGGCTGGGCCCGGGTTCATCTATTAAAACGCATTTTTCAGCTTAGCGGGCCCGAGTTACAGTGGGTGCGGTGAGAGCCGAGGCGGGGTTTCCGTAAATCCTTTAAAACACGGAAAAAATTTTCCCCTTATGCGCAGCAACAAAAAAGTCATGCTAAAGGCAGATGCGGAAGCGGAAGGTGAGCAAAAAAACCCCCAACCCTTCCTCAGTACACAGTCACGAACCCGGGGGAGCGCTTGTCCCTCCGGTGAAATGCGGGACCAGTTGAGCTTCACTTGGGGGAAAGCTGGTGGGTTTACCCCTTTCCCGTTTCACCCCGTGGCCCCTTTTTTTTTTTGCTTTATTTTTCTTCCCTTTTTTCCAATGTGTTTGGGGAAGTTGGGCTCTGTTCTTTTTTTGGCGAAAAATGCTCCATACACCTTTTCTTGAATAACCTACATCTGTTCAATTTTTCCTGTTTCCTCCCCTTTTCAATTTAGAGGAATATCTGGATCAGCTAATTTTTTATAGCAAATTTTTTTAGTAGTTTACTTCTAGAAAAAACATTATTAAAATAGGATGGAATCCCCCCCGTCTTTTTTTTCTTTTTTTTTTTTTTTTTTTGTAATTTTAAAAGGGGTTTTTTCACTACAGGGATTGCTTTGCTATTTAAAGATCTTCCAAAAAATAGTCATTTTTTCAATATGTTGTCCATTTTAAAAGTGTCCTTCCTACTCCCCGTTTTTGACCCGCACCATTTCCCCTAAATTTTAAAAAATCACCGATGAGCCCCCTGTTACAATTGTGGAAAAAACAAAAATTTTTGTTAGAAACCAATTATTTACAATAGGACCTTTATTTTGGGTGTATTTTTACGCAACATGGGCCCCCAAAAATTCAAAACATGAACCCCTTTTTTTCCCCTCTTAAAAAATTGTGAAAAAACAAATTTCTGTTAGAAAACATTTTTTTAAAAAAGATATTAAGTGCATTTCACGGGAGCATTTACTCAAAAAAAATTTTTAAAATGGGCTTCTCAGCCCTTTAAAAAAATTTTGAGGGATAAAACCACTTAGAAGCCACATTTATGGGTTTCCCCAAAAGGGCCTTGATTATAACTGTTTTTCACAAAACCCAGGGCCCCAAAACCCTTGGGGAGTGCGAAAAAAATTTTAAAGATTTAAGTGAGAAAAAGGAAAACGTTTTTTTTATGAAAGGTTTTCAATTGGGGTCTTTTACAGTCTCCTACCCCGAAACCTGCAAAATGATTTTGGGAATGATTTTAAAAAAAATTGGGAGTAAAATTATTTTTTCAAGAGGGGCCCTTTTTTGTTTGAAGAAGGGAAAAGTGAAGTGACGGGGAACTAATTGGGGGACCTCGGGGAAATTGGGGGCCCCAAAAATCATCAGAGATCCATGGCCCGATTCCCTCTTGATGAAAATCAAAAAGATCCCCATTATCTGTGGAAAGCCGGAAAGCGTTTTTTTGTAATGGGCTCCTCCCGCCCCGTTTTCTGAAAGGTTTCCCTCAGATATGACCCCTGGCTGTTTGGGGGGAGGGCAAAACCCCCCTATTTGGGGTGCGAGCAGCTCGGGGCCCTTTTATCCCTTTTTAAAAACCCCAAAATCCCATTGGGTTTCCGGAAACCCTAACCAAAAACATTTGGGGGTTTAGACGCGATAGTCGGCACCATGATCTTTTTAAGGGCCCGGGCTCTGTGTTGGTTTGCCCTGCATTACATGCGTTGGTGAGGTTGGGAAATAAAGATTGCCCGAGGTCACCCCCTTTGGCTTCTGCCCCAATGGGGTGCTGTTGCTTGGCCCCTCCCACTGGTTTACGTTGATGAAATTTTCCACCGGGGATATTTTTTGAACTGAAAAAAGAACAACCCGATGTCCCAGTTTATCAATCAGCAAGGTCTCCAATTCCCTGCTTTTTCTCTTGGGTTTGGGGAGTGGGTGGAAAATGCTTTAGTTTTGCTTTGTAAACCGGGGATCGAGGAGGGGTGGCCCCCCCGTAACTGTTGTTCAGTTTGATGGCCCCTTTTTTGCGAGGTCTTTTTTGGAGGAAACGGGCATTCAAGCACTCATGTAAGATGGAGCCTTGTATTTTTCCCAAGCCTCCAATCGAGGGGCACTAGCAAATGATCTTCCTCATTTTCCCTTCCGCCAAAACCCGTGCCAAACCTCTTCCGGCGGGGGGATTGGAAATGGGGGTTTGTCTGGGATCCCCTAATCCTCCCCCTTCTCCGCTTCCTCTGGCACAGTTCAACCCCCCTGACTTGCCTCAGATGATGCACATTGAGAGCTGAGGGACCCCTTGCACTAGCCCCCGCCCCCGAACCCTCCCTAATAAAAGAAACCGGGGAAAAAAAAGTTGTAAAAACTGTCGGGCCTTTGGATTCAAAGGGAAAGGGAGGGAAAGGCTCCGTGGCCCATTGTTCGTCTCCTCCCCGTCGCTGGTAGGGGACCTGATGTTTCGGTTTTCCAACGATCGTTCCAGAACAAAGATCCCAAAATGTCATGTGAAAAGGGGGATTGTCCGCACGACCATTTTGGTGGTTTCTTCAAAAACGTGCAAGGATGGTGCAGAGTTTTTTTCACCTGCCCCCACTCCGGGGTCAACCCCCGAGTCCGGCACCGTGCTTGTCGGGCCCTGTGTCACTTCGTACTGCGTAATGGTTTTGCGCTGCTCCCCCCCCACATGGAGCATGTGAAGGGTGGAATTCCCAGATTTTGGCCATGTCAAAAATGAGACGGTTGCGGAGAAAAAAACTGAGTGACGCTGCAACGAGCCAGGCGAGACGAAGGGGTGGAACGGCAGAAGTTGGGTCGGGACTGGGTTTCCCCTCAGCGGGGCCGTCCGCCCCGGGAAAACGCTTTAGAAATTTTGGACGACAAGGTTCATGACGTGTCCCGGGGCAAGGGATGTGTACTTAAGGGCTGCCAGCAGATTTCGACCGTTATCGCACACCCCTTGCTGGCACAAGGTTCTTGTCCCCAGCCAGGCTCGTTCATTCGAAGAGCCGTCCACAGCCCCTGCTGTGTGTTGAGGGGTTTCCCCAAGACAATTCTTTCAACACTCCCTGGTTTCTAGGGCACGTGATGTACCGTGGCCTTGGGGGAAAGAACCCTCCCCCCCCTGCGGCTTTAAGAGGTTCGCCGAGCTGAGAGCCCCCATTACCACCAGGACTTTCCACTCAGCCTCCCCCTGTGGTGTCACTGGGGGGATATTTCGGCCCCTTGGCAGGCAAGGGCCTGATGGGCAAAAAACCCTCTGTTCCACCAGAGGGAAAGGGCAACTTTCCAAGGCCAAAAGCCTGGAAATCCCGACATCCTGGTTTTTGGCTTCGGGAGGTTTTGGGTTAAAGGTTTTTTGCTCCCAAACGGGTAGACAAAGGGAGGTGCTGTGGCCACTGTAGGGGAATTAGGTAAAAACTGGTGGAAGGAGAAGGGGGGTAGGATGGGTCTCTGGTGGTGCTGGTGGTACTTGGGCGACGGTGGAACTGAAGCGGGGGGTGATCCTTGATCTGCTTGAGAGAAGGGGCGTGAGGAACGTTTGGTGGTGCTGGGGAGGAGGGGCGGAGATAGAGGGTGTGACAGTGGTTAAAAACCCGGCATCGGTGGGGCCCTTTTTTGGCCAAGTGTTGCCTCATTTCAACTCTGCATTCCTGCTGTGTAGCATTTTGGTGGGGGTTTTAAACACCTAAGATTCTTGTCCTGATGTGTTTAAAGCAAAGGCCGGCATATGACACGCGGGTGAAACAGAGTCTTGCTCGAAAAAGGCCAGGCTTGAGAGGCCCTGGACCTTTTGACGGCGAAAAGCGAGGGGGGGGGTTTCGCTATCTGGCTGGCGGAATAATCTCAGAGGACTTGGTGACGCCCTCCCCTTTTTTCGAGGTGGGACCATATACACTCCCCCATCGTCTTCCTCCCGTCCAGTGATGAAGCGCTCCAAGAAAATTCTGTTGGACAGTTGGTCCGAAATCCCGTCATCATCATCTTCAACAAAAACAGGGGTTCTCGTCTGACATTCTGCACCCAGTGCTGAGGGTACAAGCAAAAGGACGAAAAGCGTTCCCGACCGCCAGTGATTTTTGCGAATGCCCAGCTTCCCTTCTCCTCCTTGAGGGCACAGCGTTTGGCATCAAAGCAGACAAAATCATCCTCTTTGGCTCTTGATCTTTTGAAATCCTTCTGACCCCAAAAGCATTTTGTTACAAAGAGGTCTTCAGAAAATGGATTATCCACGTGGGGGGGGTAACAAATTGACATTTGGGCTGCCTTTGCTTCATTTGGGCGGATGCTGCGTGATGAGGAATTTGTGGCGTGACTAGGGGGCGAGGAGGGAAGGGCTGCTGGTTTCAGGTTATTACATGAAGAAAAGATTGGGGACGCTGTTCGTTTTCGGAAACAAGGGCCCTTTCCCCGCGATGAAGGCCCGATGGTCTGCAACCCACGATCCCCTGGCTTTTCGTGTTGTTTGCCAGCCTGGAAAAGGCACCTTCTTCGTCCTTACCTCCCTGCTACACCCCCCTTTTCCGTTTCCACCTGCATTTTGTTCATGTTCGAAAGAAAAAATTTAAAAAGGTTGGGAAGAGTTTTTCAAAGTTCTCATTGAAAGACGGCAAAACAAAGTATTCCCCAAAACCCCCTAATTTCCACGCCAAATTGGGTTAGAAACAGAATTGTTTCTATTTAAATACCTGTGAAAGCAGTCTGGGGAAGAACCATAACACCAAAACAACAGAGTTCTTCCTTCATTCCCCGGGATTTACAACTGCCAGTAGGGCGAGGAAATTATAGTTTTTAAAAAACTATCATACAACTGCGCTATCTGTGCAAATGAGATTTTACCCAGCGCAATACAACTATTCAAAATTTCACAATGAGACTTCTGTTTTTTGCAAAAAACAGCAGGGGAACATTACTAGAAATTTTTGTATCCAATGTAATGAAGTACAAAATGGCTCTTTTAAAAAAAACTGGGCTGCACAAAAGTGAAATCGTATTTAAATTTATGGATAAGAAAAAGGGGGTTTTTTAAACCAAAGAAATCACCGCAGTTCTAGAAAATTTTGTATCCTAATGTAAGTACAAAGGGGGCTCTTTGAACAAAAAATGGGCTGCACCAAAAAGAAAAACGTATTTTTAAAAAAAATACGGGTAAGAAAAAGGGGGTTTTTACACCCAAAGAAATACACCCCGCAGTTCTAGAAAAAATTTCTGTATCCCAATGTAAAATACAAAGGGGTCTTTGAACGAAACTAGGCTGCACAAAATAAAAGGTCAAATTTACTTGGTGCGAGGTTGCTGGGCAAAAAATGGTTAAAAAAAAAATGCCCTTTCGATGCAGGGTCCAAGCAGGGTCTGGGCGGCACAATATACACCCTCCTTTCAAAAGCCTGCCTGTCTGTCTGTCTGTGTTCGTCCGCACCCCCCCTCCTACCCCTCCGGCTGTACAGCGCTATATGCTTCTTTAAAAGTCTCTGTCTAACTAACTAATAACTGAAATTCTCTAATCTACCTATATTCTAATGTTCACAGCTGTAAGCACAATTGTCTGTATGAATAAAGAGAACTGTGTCTCTGAGCTGAGCTGTATTGAGAGAGACCTAGCACACGTCATGCTCTAGTGAGAGAAACTGAAACACTGATGCTGAACAGGAAACGCTGTTTTATGCAAAACGAGGTCATGTGATTTTTCCAGCCAATGACAACCATACACATCACAGTCATGACGTCGCACACCCAGCTCACCCTGCTCTATGCTCTAAGCTGATTTGCTGGCCACCAAAATGACAGGAAGCACCGAAAATGGCGCGATAGTAATAGATTATCTGTAGATTTTCACCTAAAATATCGCGTGATCGGAAATTTCCGATCAGCCTCAAAATCGTGCCGATTTCAACTTTGTCGATTATAATCGCTTATCCCTAGTTATTAGTGTTGAAATTTAATTTTACTGATCTCAGCCTTTAGTCTACTTTTGGCAATAGCCGGCACACCACAGGACCAAGGAAGATAACCACCATAGCTTCTATTCAATGACATGCTATTTTAATGCCTTTTATTTTATTTCTAGATTGCTGTGATGTTTTTGTAATTACTAATAATATTATGCTAAAAACCCAATTGACAATGGGATTTATGGTAGATGCTGTATTTGGTTTTCTAACTTAATCTTATATAAATTATTATTAATTTTTTTAATATATAAATCTTAGTATTAATTTTTATGGTATTTACTTTTTTAAATATATATATATATATATATAAAAGTATTTTTATATATTTTATTATATATATATATATATATATATTTATATTTAATTAATTTTTTATGTCACTTCATTTTTAAAAAATATATGTTATATAATTTCATATTAATTTGATCTTTTCTTTACAATTATTTAATTTTAAATAGTTGGATAAATAACATTAGTTAGCATGATCCTAGCTGTCAGGAATCCTTACAATGCGGTACATTTAGGTTTGGTGATAACATTACTCTGCACTCCAACTACAATGTGACATTATGTATAATCCACAGTATGACAGGTTCATATAAACTGTTGCATTTTATACTGCTCTAAAGCGAGTTAGAACGGGCGTGTTGGCGCAAAGTTTAATACATGTTGCCCTTAGTGTGAAAGCTACATTGCACAAAGTTCCTGCTTTGCCAACTTGCATGCTCTCTGCAAATAGTACTGTTGACACACACTGCTATTTTTAGCAGATTCCTCTTAAATTTGGACCTCACAGAGAGCCCTAGCTTTAAGCATTCATCAAGTGAATATTACCACACATAATCGAGCAGATTTCTTATTGCATTGCATAAAAATTCTGACTCAACTTGCAAAAAAAATTACCCTTTATATTTTGGGGTGCTTCTTTTTGTGACAATTATAACAGCAGATTTTTAGGAATTTAGAATAATTTTCAAAGATTAGTGGAGTATTTTTAGCAGGATTATATGTGTGTTTGTGAGATATTTTGTATATTTATGTGAATATTTTAATACAGTATGCATGTGGAAGGCATGAATGGAGATCTGACTGTATCAGCCTATATCTTACACTGTATGTCTGGTGAAATTAATACATATAGAATTTTTGTTTAGTAAGCATACTTGTTGTGACCATGGATCTCTGGATGAATGAATGTCTTACAATGAGAAATATAGGAAAATGTCGGGCCCTGACCATACATCTGATTCTTGATTCTATTGTTTGTTCAACATATGACATGGTATTTATGCACTGTTTGGCACTAAAACTGCTAGCAAAAATGATGGAATCACCACAATTAGAGGATGTTTTCTTCATTGCTTCAAATCAAATGCACAAAATCCCAGACAACACACAGAAGAATGTTTATTAGGTGACTATTCTCCTTTCATGAAACATACCTCAAACAAAGATACTAAAAATACTTTAATCAAAGGCATACGTTTTTCCGATTGAGTTGAGGAAAAAATATAAAATCATCAGCAAAAAAAATCCCTAATTAATATCCGTATGCTTCCCTTTAACCTTTTATGTTGGCTTGAATTCTTTGAGGCATGGAATTTTCTGATAAATAATATTCTATACCAAGCTAGTTCTAAATTTCATGAAGAGTGATTGACAGATGAGCTTTGCTTAATGAAGCTTTGCCAATATTTTAAAATTTTCACCTTAAGGTTTCAATTGGATTGAAATATGGACTATTTGTAGGCATTATCATTGTATTAATATATCTCTGCTTAAGAAACATATTAATATTATGCTCTGTGACAAGATATATAATCATGCTGAAAAATTATTTCTTCATCACCAAACCGTTTTCCTGTCATTAAGTCAGAAAATTTTGAAAATGTCTATGTATGCCTGTGCATTGACTGTTGAAGTAAAAAAAGTGATGCAACACTCTTTTGTGCAACAAGGATTTTAAATCCTTGCCTGTAAATCGTTTGTACTGATACATGAATTTCTCAATTGAAATGATGGGACATGGACTACAATTGGATTTGGTCGTGAAATTTAATGTGGATTCTGTGGGCAATCCAAGTCGAATTTAGCATCTAAATCTGTTGTGTGCACATACCCTAACCTGTATTGTGCATGACTGTGTATATTTCAAAGGTTGTCCAAAAAAAAATTATTCTTCAATGGAGTCAGGATGAGTAAAAAGAAATTTAAAAGCTATACTTACCTAGAAGTCCCCTGCTGCTGCTATTTAGGAGTTTCTTGGCAATCAGCTCCTCTTGATTTACAGGCTCATGTCCCAACACTCAGGAAAGGCTCACACTTCACTGTAAGTTAATGGATATTAAGCCTCTCCTGTAGGTAAGTATATCTTTCATTTTATTCTTTTTTACCTTCCCTGGCCTCATTAAAGAATAATTTCTATTTGTCGGACCACCCCGTTAATCTTTGCTGTTTTTTTTTTTGTTGCAATATTTGTGTTTAGTGTTGAGCCGAACCGTTCGGAAAAAGGTTAGTTTGGCACAAATTTTAAGTTTTTTTCCAAACCCGAGCAAACATGAAACTTTTGCCGCTAGTTTGGTAAAATTTGGGTTCGACACAGGCATTCGGCACCATCTTCAGCTGCTTCCTTTAGTTTTGGTGGCCAGCCAATCATTGCAGAGTACAAAGGGGGGGGGGGAGGGTGGTCAAACACGTCACCACTAAGGGTGTAGGACTGCTAAACTCACATGACCGTCTTATGTGTATGTCACTGTACTTCCAGTTGAACGCCATTTCTATCTTACTCTCTGTAGTGAACACACTGCTGCCTCTGTGTGTTTGTTTGCCAGCAGCCAGAAACACTATTTTCTAGCGATTGTACATAGGAAAAGCTGCTAGTTAGATTAGTTGGGTGGGAGGGGACAGCTAACTTATGCTATCTTACACATAAATAGTTAGGGAGTTTTGAATAGGTTTTGTAAAGTGTATAGTTTTGACTTCTGTGAAGACTTCTGTGTCGTACTGTTGCTGCCAGGGTTTTTCTATAAAACAGGATTAACAGATAATCCATAGAAAAAATTCTGTTTATAATCCAATTTGCCAATTTCAAAGTATAGGCATTGAAGAACACTGTTGATTTGCTGTCACGGTTCTTCCATAAGACCCCATTTCATAGATATTCCATAGAAAAAATCCTGTTTATAATCCTATTTACCAGTCTCAAAGTATACGCATTTAAGAACACTGTTGATTTGCTGTCTTTGGAGTACAGTTCTTCAATAAGAGACTGTGAACAAATCTTGACATTTTTAATATTTATATTTTTGAACATGGAGTGAACTAGAGGTGGTAAACGAGGAAGGAGGGGCATAGGATGTGGAGCTAGAGATATGAGACAAGGCGCTCTTTCCAGTGTTCTGGACAACACACAAGCGAGCACATCGTCAGTTGCAGAACCGTCATGCCTGTCATCGATTGGTCGGTTCCCTTACTGAAGATCATCGCCGATCTGTTCTTCAGTGGTTAACACACTCTTCACCCATCAGTTTTACATCCTCTTCTTCTCAATGAAGGGCACAAATGTCATCATCAGACCAACCTGATGGCCAAATGTCACCCAGTAAACAGACCGCTCTCGATAATCCATAGTTAGTGTTGAGCGATTGCGTTGGCTATCGAGATCGAGCGATAGTCGATAGTCGGCCGCTATCGATAAGGTTTTTCGATAGTGAGCATCGATTATGAGCGATTACCATTAAAGTCTATGGGAGAGCAACAACACCTTCATTATTACACCCAAACAAGGCTGGAGAAGCTGAAATTAACATCCATAACAGTCAAATGGATACATGCTACATCTTAGGCAACACACTTAGGTTATAAAAGTCACAGAAAAAAAGTCACAGACCATTCACTATCCCTGTCTTGTACCACAGCCTGACCCTTAAACCTGCATCACCCACAAATTAAAAAGTGCCAGAAGGCAGTATGATTTGAACCATCATGTTAC
Organism: Phyllomedusa bahiana; assembly: GCA_025379985.1. NCBI lineage: Eukaryota > Metazoa > Chordata > Amphibia > Anura > Hylidae > Phyllomedusa > Phyllomedusa bahiana. The sequence continues at coordinate 71,177 of JAODAL010010654.1, read as the reverse complement.
TTGAACTGGACATTGAATATCCCTGTCCTGGAACACAGCATGAGCCCCAAACCTGCATGACCCCCAGATTTAAAAAGTGCCGCAAAAAGGAGTCTTTCAACCACCATTTTAGTTTCACTGGACATTGACTATACCTGTCCTGGACCGCAGTATGACCATTAAACCTGTCTGACCCCCAGATTAAAAAGTGCCGGGAAAAGGAGTCTGTTATGTCTGTATCTGTTATGTTTTCGTATAATACACATTATTTTTTGCACCTTTCAATTCACCTGTGGTGTATATAGAATTGCTGTTTTAAGATTTACGTGGATGCTGCGTCAATGAACAAAGCTGGGTGCGCAAAAGTCAAAAAACACGTAACTGTTATGTTTTCGTATGATACACGGTATTTTTTGCACCTTTCAATTCACCTGTGGTGAATATAGAATTGCTGTTTTAAGATTTACGTAGATGCTGCGTCAATGAACAATGCTGGGTGTGCAAAAGTCAAAAAACACGTAACTGTTATGTTTTGATATAATAAACGGTATTTTTTGCACCTTTCAATTCACCTGTGGTGAATATAGAATTGCTGTTTTAAGATTTACGTAGATGCTGCGTCAATGAACAATGCTGGGTGCGCAAAAGTCAAAAAACACGTAACTTATGTTTTGATATAATAAACGGTATTTTTGCACCTTTCAATTCACCTGTGGTGAATATAGAATTGCTGTTTTAAGATTTACGTAGATGCTGCGTCAATGAACAATGCTGGGTGCGCAAAAGTCAAAAAACACGTAACTGTTATGTTTTGGTATAATAAACGGTATTTTTTGCACCTTTCAATTCACCTGTGGTGAATATAGAATTGCTGTTTTAAGATTTACGTAGATGCTGCGTCAATGAACAATGCTGGGTGCGCAAAAGTCAAAAAACACGTAACTTATGTTTTGATATAATAAACGGTATTTTTGCACCTTTCAATTCACCTGTGGTGAATATAGAATTGCTGTTTTAAGATTTACGTAGATGCTGCGTCAATGAACAATGCTGGGTGCGCAAAAGTCAAAAACACGTAACTGTTATGTTTTGGTATAATAAACGGTATTTTTTGCACCTTTCAATTCACCTGTGGTGAATATAGAATTGCTGTTTTAAGATTTACGTAGATGCTGCGTCAATGAACAATGCTGGGTGCGCAAAAGTCAAAAAACACGTAACTGTGATGTTTTCGTATGATACACGGTATTTTTGGCAACAAACAACCTGTGCTGACTACAAGATTGCTGTATTGTAATTTAACTGCAGGTGGATATATCAACAGTCACAGGTGTAATGGGTAAAATTGAAAATGAACACCTATCTGAAATGTATACTGATAATAATAGTGGAGTTTTGCAGCTAACAAAGAGACCTGCAGTTACTAGAAATGATGTGTATCCAATATTAGTTCAGGCTGCCCAATATCCAGGAAATTTTTCAATAGCAAACTGTTAATAATAAAGATATTGCAGTGCAATGTCTACACTAAGTCTTGGTGAACTTTATCCAGTGTTCTTTATAGATAGAGCTTGTCTGTGTTTGCCCGCGGGGGCGCCCCCCCGCTCCACCGCCGTGGGAATTTACAACGGTAGATGCTGCTTTAAAATTCTCTAGCTAACTACATAAAATCTTCAAATCTCTAATCTAACTAAATTGGAAGGATCACAGCTAATAGTACAGGTTTCTCTGTGCAGAAATAGACTAATTTTGCTGAGCTGTTTGGCCACAGGCAGAGCGCAGGTCCTATCCCTATGAGACGCTGAGAGACACTGAGGCTGAAACAGGAAACGCTGTTCTATGTAAAACGAGGTCATGTGATTTTTCCAGCCAATCGCAACCATACACATCCCAGTCATGACGTCGCACACACATCTCACCCTGCTCTATTCTGTAATCTGATTTGCTGGCCGCCAAAATTACAGGAAGCGCCGAAAAAGGCACGATCTTAATAGATGATGCTCAGATTTTAACCTTAATTATCGCATGATTTAGAGATTTCGATCACCATAAAAACCTTGCCGATTTCAACTTTGTCGATAAAAATCGCTCAACACTATCCATAATCCAATGAGCTCTTTGATGACACAATGCGGTTGGGGTCAGAATGCATGTCGAACGAACAAGAGGTTAAAGAAGATGATTTTTTTCTACTCTCACGCCCAATCGCTGATGCCCTCAGAGGAGGAGAAGGAAGCTGGTCCGACGGCAGAAATATCAAGCGGTCAGCAGTGCCTCGCAGTGCCAACAGCCTGAATGTTTTCATTGCCAGGCTGTTGGCCTTGGAAATGTTGCCTTTCTGCCTGGTGAACACAAATGGGTTCTGCCACGTCATGGCCCTGGCATGCCCCCAATATCAGATGCAGAGCAGGCATTTCTTTGCCAGGAAAGCTGTCCCTGCCCTGGCCCGCCACGTTGCAGAAATCTCCAGTGTATTGGCTGCATCTGTGTCCACCAAAGTCCATCTCACTACAGACACATGGACTAGTAAGCATGGTCAAGGGTTTTACATCTCACTGACTGCTCAGTGGGTGAGTTGGGTGTATGACAGTCCCTCTTGTGATTTGTCTCGGCAGACACTCTTCCACACTGCTGGAATGAAGTAGAGTCCAGATCCCCAACCTCGAAGGGTAGCATCACGTGCCAAGAGAAACAAGGCCGTTTTCAAATTATTTTGTCTTGGAGACCGTCAACACACAGATCAAAAACTGTGGACGGCTCTGTGCACTCAGACTGACCAGTGGCTGGGTGCTAAGTACCTGGCGCCAGGCAATGTGGTGTACGGCAATAGGAGAAATCTCCTTGCCGCCCTTAGGATTGGTAGACTTATGCACATCCCTTGCCTGAAACACGTCATGAACCTGGTTCTACAGAAATTTCTCAAGCGCTACCCGGGTCTTGACAGTCTGCTGAGGAAGGCTCGATGTCTTAGCTCACACTTCCAGCATTTGCACCCTGTTTCAGCACATCTGGCAGTGTTGCAGCGTGATCTGGGCCTCCCTGTCAACTGTCTCATTGTTGACGTGGCAACACGCTGGAATTCCACCCTCCACATGCTCCAGCGATTGTGGCAGCAGCGTAATGCCATTATGCAGTATGAAGTGTCTCATGGCCTCAAGAGCAGTGGTGCGGACCTTGGGGTGTTGAGCCATAGAGAGTGGAGGCAGGTGAACGATCTCTGCAACATCCTTGACACTTTTGAAGATGCTACCAAAATGGTCAGTAAGGATGATGGCATTGTCAGCATGACCATTGTCGTCATATTTTTACTGGAACAAGGGTTAGACTCTCTGCAGCAGCAGGTCCCGGCAATGATGAAGGAGGATGAGGGGAGCACAGAGCCTTACTCACTGGAAGATGTAGAAGGCCCGACTGTATCAATCTTCTTTTAGCGGAGGTTTGTGTTTCAGAGCGGGTGCAGGACAACAGTTCAGCTCGCAGAGTAGACGGCATGATGCTAGGCAGGGCTCTGGTGACAGTTAGCATGAGGAAGTGGAGGAGGATGATGAGGCAATGGTGGACACCACTGGTACCGATTACCCTTCAGTGGTAAGAGGTTGGCACAGATTTCAGAAAGGATGAGGAGGAAGAAGAGGAGAAGGATCTGGTTAGTGCCCCTTGACCCCAAGGCTTGGAAGATCCTGGCAGAATCTCACACATGAGTGCTTGGATGCTACATTACCTGCAACATGATCCATGTATAAAGGCAATCAAAATGAACAGCGGCATAAGGCAGGGCAGCATTCGGACACACACTGAGCCCGCCTTAAGGTCATGGTCCATGACTTCCTGCGGCTCAACACTGATGTTTTTTGGACTTGATCTGGACCCATTCAAATTCTGGGTATCCAAAATGGATGAATGACCTGAGCTTGCTCGACACGCCATACAAATTTTATCCTGCTCGACAGCTAGCGTTGTCTCAGAACGCCCCTTCAACACAGCTGGCAGGGTGATAACTGACAAATGTATCCATCTTTCCCCCGAGAATGTGAATCATTTGACATTTATCAAAATTAATCAAGCGTGGATCTCTGAGGATTTTGTTACCCTGGTTGCCCATGTCCCCTACTAGTGAACTGTAGCACGTCTTCTTGACTATGTGAAATACACATTCCATCAGTCATCTATTAACATCAGTCATCAATCAGTATGCAGTAATCATCTATTAACCGTTTCAGGCCCCTTACAGCCAAATCAAATGGGGCCCCCACCCATCACTAATTCCTAATTTTTAACATATTTGTGGGCCCCTTTTCGATTAGGGCCCAGGACAGGAGTACTGCCCATCCCTCCCTGTTGCCACCCCTGGCAGTAGCAGCCGCTATGGAGCTCTGCATCCTGAGGTGTCCCAAAAGCCCCATTGACACATAAGAAGACACCGGTATTGGAAATGGCACATAATAACTGGCAACGGTGCCAATAGGGAAGTACTCCTGTCAGGGGCCCTAACCAAAAAGGGGCCAAGTGATATGTTAAAAAATAGGAACTTGTAATGGGTGGGGGCCCCATTTGATTTAGCTGCATGGGGACCTGAAACGGATAATAGATGACTGATGGCAGCCCTGGTTATCACTGCACCCCATATAACGACGGCCCTGCCAGCTGAACCTCCATGTTCCCCATTGGGATGTTCTTGCTGTCACCACATATATGACATGTTCTTGGGCCCTGGTGAAAAAAGTGATATGGGGCTCCTGCCAGTTACCATGTGTCATTTCTAATACCGGCATATTCTTATGTGTCAAAAGGACCCCGTAGCAGCTGCTACCATTGCACCTTGTATAGCTATGCAGCCCTTATCTTTTTAGTTAGACACTGAAAGGAATGAATTATATTAGACTGTGATTTTTTTTTTCTGTGACCCAAATTGTTTTCACTAAGTTGTTCCACGTATCCATTTTACTCTTATGGAAGGTAATTGTGGCTTCTCCTCATCTGTGTTAGTATAAAAATTAACCTGAACATCATCTCCCATTGACTTTAAACGTGTTCGGCGTTCAGTTCAGCGTTTGGCTTGGCGTTAGGTCAGAATTTCTCCAAATTCGGCGTTTGGCCCGAACTCTAATTTTTTAGTGCTCGCTCATTTTTACTTGTGTGCATTCCAGGAATCCTACAACACAAAAAATATTTCTCTATTTCTAGGTCAGTTGTATAAGTTCTAAACACAAATATTAGTATCTTTATTATGCAGATCAAGCGTCTGGTTTGGATCAAGCGTTCAAAAACAGCAAATATGTGAAGGAATGCTATTTGGTTTACTACAGCTCTGTTCCTGAAGCAAAATCTAAAGAGCTGGAAGCAAGTGGTAGGAAAGTGTAAGATGAATACACTTATAAGTATATGCCCCTTGGGTATGAATGTGAAAGAAACAAATCAAAACCTCACACTTCTTGAAAGCTTTGTTTATTAATGACCTTGAAATGAATGTAGAGAGCACTATCTCAATTTACAGATGACATTAAATTATATAAGGTAATAAACTCTGAGAAGAATGTTTATCCTCCAAAGACAGATTTCAATAGAAGAGGTGACTGTACTAAGGAAGTTCAAGATAGATAAATGTGGAGATTATTCATAAAAGGGAAAAAATACATATTGCATGTCCTTTTAATTGCCATTTCTGGCATGAAATAAAATATCGAAGAATTGTGAAATAAGTTACCAAGGCTTTATGTATTATTTATGTCTTACTACTAATCTCTTCTGCATTTAATTTTGTATGTTGCTGTATAAGCAAAAAAATGAAGAAAAAAATTAAGTGCTCTAAATTGATTCCATTTTGTATTGAACTTATGTAATTGTCATTAAAAGAACATTTTCTCATAAATAAAATAACAAAATGTAAAAATAAATTTGTTAATAATCAGTCGTTGAGCAGTTTTCTTCTACTAAATTGTTAAAAATCCAATTTGTTGTAACTGTATGTCTGTTTCTTGGAAAACTGGGTGACGACCAATATGCCTTCTGTTATTGCTTGCACAGGGGTGGTTGCCAAGCTCTCCTGAACTGGAAGTCCTGAAATCTGTCTAGTTTTGTAGTGATATAGAAGTTGGTACTTAGCACTGAATACTTCAGCTAATTTGTTGTAAAAAGCAATTTATTGTTAGAAAAATTACATAATTTAAATCAATTGTTTATATTAACTAAATAAATTTCTTATTTTCTGTGCTACTATTTATACATAGAAATAATCATATTTAACATTTAATCGGTATTTATGCTTTTGTAAGATTATGTTCTATTCAAATATTATATAATTTATCCCATCTGATAAACACTGTAGAAAAAAAAATTCTCCAAACTCCAAAATAATTTTTTTGGGGGTTATTTTGCATTCCTAAAAAACTGTTATAGTAAGTGATCACAAAGTTGCATGCATCCCACAATGGTAGCAATAAAAAATGAACCATTACTCAGGTACAAAAATGGGGAAAAAGTTATTGGTCACAGAAAATGGGGCTGCAGTAACAATTTAAAAATAGAAAATGCATTTTTTAAGTACTAAAACATATTTATATCTCTAAATTTGTTTCACAGGAATCATACTGACCTGCAAAATAAATATGGCATGTTATTTATGTTGAACTTTTAACACCATAAAAACAAACCCCCCAACAAAAATGGTGCAATTGTGTTTTTTCTCATGCTCCACCCCACATAGGATTTTTTGGGTTTCCAAATACATTATATAGTACAGTTAATGGTGCCATTAAAGAGTACATCTTGTCCTGCCAAAATGAAGTCCTCATATCTACATAGATGGAAAAATAAAATGATTATGACTCTTGAAAAGTGAGAATGCGATGTAAACATTAAAGGCTTAAAGTTAACACTCTAGATTAGAGAAAAAATGTTGGGCATCCTTATACATCTGAACTATGTCCCTTTGTATTTCCACTGAAATAATAATTTAGCAGCATCTATTTTAGACCTCTGCACTGTGATACAGCCCTTTAATGAGGATGGGTAACACCCTGTTTTCAATTTATCCATAGGTGGATTAACATAGGAATACAACAAAATTCCATCAGAATTGTTATGTTATGAGGAAGTATTTACTGTAATAGACATGTCAGAAGAAGCGACAGCTCTCCTATAAATCCAGTGTCTTACAGGTTATGTCTTTTCTGATTATAGATAATTTTTCTCTTTTTCTGTCCATTCGGCCAAAACTGCTATTAAATGGAAATTAGTTTTGAACCCCTTCACGACAGCCAGTCATAATAATTTGGCACTAAGTTTTTTTGCTCCTCACCTTTCCAAGAGTGATAACTTTTTTTTTATTTTTCGACCTACTGTACATGGCCATAGAATATACTGGGATACTGCAAAAAAAATTCTAAGTGGGATGAAATGTGAAAAAAACTTACTTGTGCCATGTTTGTGGGGGCTTCGACGCCTCCGACAGACAGACCACATTGAAATTGGTCTGCCTGTCAGAGCTTTAATGCGCCTCACTTTGCCGACCTGCATTCACACATGCGTCGGTGTTTCCGAATGTGGTGCGTCCCGCCAAGAACGCCCACAGCATGCCCCTTTATGTTAGGCACATTAGAAATTGGCGAAGCTTTCGCCTAATGCGCCTAACACATGGGGGAGGTGCGTCTGAAAACGGAGACGGCACCAAGAGGTACATTATACACCAGAAAACCAGCGAGAACGCCGATAATACATGTCCCCCTTTGTTTTTATGGTGTTCACTCTTCAGTATAAATTATGTAATAATTGTATTCTGTAGGTTGATACAATTCCAGCAATACAAAATATATAGGATTTTTGTTATGTTTTAGTACTGTAAAAAAAATCCAAACATTTTCAGTTTTTTAAATTTGTATCGCAGCACTATTTTCTGTGACCGATACATTTTTGTACTTCCACCTGTGGACCTACTTGAGGGTGCATTTTTTGCAAGCTGTCACAGGCAGGAAGTGGTAAAATGGTAAACATGGCAGTTATGGAAACCTTCACAAGTCTTAACAAATTGGCTCTCTGCCATCTCACCGCAGGGGTTCCGATAGAGTGAGAAAGAGTACTCTGGGCTAAACAGCAGGGAATGGAGCCAGCTCCATTCTTGCTGTTAATGGCGGATGTCAGCTGCACAGAACCCTACCAACATCAGGATGTATGAGTATGTCAGGTGTCGGTAAGTGGCTAATACGCATAATAATGTTGTTGTCCTGATTGCTTCACTTGCTATGTGATTACTATAGAATCCCATACAATTCTGATTTACAGTAAATTATTACAGATAAGTCACACTCCACAGAAGTCATTTATCCGTCCCCTGAGTACAAGAAACAACCATAAGCAAAATTTGGAACTCATGCCTTATTTAAGTAATAATTGCAAATGCAAAGAATAAGCAACTTTAATAAGGCTGAAAAGGACTGAGCTGTGCAAACTTCAGTACCAGGCAAAGCCACTTTAAAATAAATGTATGTCACTCTGTCTGGTAAACATTTAGGTGGTTGTAGCACTTGCACATAGCTCTTTATATTGGCCAATAAATGTCTTCCTGTTGGTGAAACCCTGACCAATCTGATATCTAAAGAGTAGACTATTAATATTAATGTCCAGGAAAATCCCTTTAAGGGTATTAACCTCTAGCCAACAATTAACATATGAGTATGATATTATGCCGATAAGGGAGTATGGAGTTTACTCTCATGCTGAGCCTAATCCACATATGGCGGGTGCCAGCTTTTAATCACTGGCTTTGATCCTTGTTCTTCAACCATTTAGATGCTGCAGGGATCATGGCCACAAAGTCTAAATCAATGAATAGTGGTGCTACGCACTGACCCTCCCTCCACTTGACCTCCTCAGGGTGCCTAGTGGTTGCCATGAAATTTGGAAGCTGAATGAATGGTTCCGTAGTCACCATGTAAGTGCTTCTGTTACTTCCTGCCAGTGTTTTTTGGTCATTTCACGTCTCAACAAATTGTTATAAAGAGTAATCAAAAAGTCTCCTGTATCCCAAAATGGTACCAATAAGATTTACACACAAAAAAATTAACCCTCACTCAAGTCCATAGGTGCAGAACAAAAAAAGGTATTGGTCACAGAAAATGGCATCACAGTGCAAAGCTAAAAAATAGAGAATGTTTTTTTCTTTTATATAAAAGTGCTAAAACATATACAATCCCTACATACTTGGTATCATACTAACCTACAGAATGCAGATAATACATCATTTAAACTGAAGAGTGAACACCAAAACAAAAGCCTACAAAAATGGCACAAGTATTTATTTTTTTATCCTTTTTTTTCAGTTTCAAAGTACATTTCATGGTATGACCAACGGCACCCCCACAACAATAAACCCCAAGTCTTTTGGATAGAAAATTTAAAAAGTTATGGCTCTTGGAAGGATAAAAAAATTATCCAGCCATTATTAAGAGATTGTTCTGAATTTAAAGAATCTGATGTTCTTTTGGGGGCATAAAAAAGGACAGAAGATAAGACTTATAACTACCTCAAGAATGCCCCTGTTAAGTCCTGGCGGCCATCTCGTTCACCTCCGCTGAAGTAGTGAACAGAAATTGTTCACCGACAGGTGGCCAAAACATGACATTTTTGGCCTTGATTCGCTCCCCCTTTCATGTGAAAAAATGAATGTTCACTGCTTGCTTCCTGGATGAACGGACTGGACACTGGGACCTAACGAGAACATCCAGGAGGTAACTGTGAATCTTAACTTCTATTCTTTATCATTCTCCAATGGACCAACCACCTTTCTTAACTCCCATAACACCCCTTTAAGAGATTAATCAATACTTGTGAATAGTGATGAGCGATTACATCGACTATGCAGGGGGTTGAAGCGATATCGCAATATCAAGAGATTTCCGATAGCATAATAGATATCGCCGATGACCTTTAAAAGTCATGGAAGGGGAAACAACACCTTCTTCTTTTCACCCAAACAGGCTGAAGAAGCGAAAAAAACATCCACAACATCAAATGGAACGTGCTACAGCGGGGCAACACACTTGGGTTTTAAAAAGCCACAGAAAAAAAGTCACAAACATTTACTATCTCTGTCTTGTCCACAGCAGACCCAAAAATTTAAAAAGTGCCAAAAGGGCTATGTTTAAAACCATCATTTTATTTAAAAACGGGACATTAACTACCCCTGTCCGAAACGCAACATGACCTTTAAAAACCTATCTGACCTCCAGATTAAAAATGCCTAAAAAGGGAGTCTTTAAACCACCATTTAGTTAAAACGGGACTTGACAAACCCGTCCGGGCCACACATACCCCAAAACCCTGCATGACCCCACAATTAAAAAGTGCCGGGAAATAGGAGTTTTTTAAACCACCATTTTAGTTGAACTGACTTTAAACTATATCTGTCCTGTAACGCTTATAACCATTCAACCGTCTGACCCACAATTAAAAATGCCTAAAAGGATCTTTAAACCACCATTTTAGTTGAACGGGACATTGCATGCCTGTCCGGGACCGCAGTATGCCATTAAACCGTCTGCCCCACAGATTAAAAAGTGCTGGAAAAGGAGTCTTGAACCACCATTTATTTGAACGGGAAAATGACTATACCTTTTCTGAAAACCCTATACCATTAAACCTGTCTGACCTCCAAAAAAAATACCGGAAATAGGAGTCTTTTAAAAACCACCTTTTTAGTTAAACGAACATTGACAAACCCAGCCTGGGTAACCTACTCGGTTCAAGTCTTCCTTACCCCCCTTGTACAATTCAAGGAATTTTTATCACTTTTTTGTACATGCCTTTTTTTTTAGTAGTTTAATTCTAGAAAACACTTTTTTTAAAAATAGATGGAATCCCACCATCTTTGTTTTTTTTTTTTTTTGTTTTAAAATGGGTTGTCCACTACAGGGATTACTAGCTATTTTAAAGTCTGCAAAAAAAAATCTTTTTAAAAATATTGTCCATTAAATGTCCTACCCTTTCTTTTTTTGACAGCACCACACCCTTGAGCCATTTTTGACAAGTGAAGAACAAATGTTGTTGAAACCACTTTTTTTTTAGAATAGGACCTTAGTATAGCGCATTTCCAAAAAAAATGCCCCCAAAAATTCAAAACAAAAACCCTTAGCCACTTTTGAAAATTTGAAAAACAAAGGCTTTAGAAGCAACATTTTTCAGAATAGGACCTGTATTTTATTTGGCATTTCAAAGCAGCATGACCCCAAAAAATTTAAAAATGACTTCTAGCCACTTTTAAAAAAATTTGAGGAGAAATCCACTTAGAACCACATTTCTGTTAAAAGGGACCATGTTTATAGCTTTTCTCAAAAAACAACCTCAAAACCATTACAACAAAAAAAAAGTGAGTAAAGGAATACGGTTTTGTCTGAAACCTGATGTCATTTCAGTCCCCCACACCGTCAAAACCCGCAAAATAATCTTTTGAAACGAGAATAAAATTCGAAGAAACATTTTAAAAAAAATTTTTTTAAAAGGACCATTTCTGTTTTTAAGAGAATGTGAATAACCGGAACTAATTGGGGACCTCGGCAATTGGGCCACAACATCATCAAAAGATTCATCCTGATTTATCTTGATAATGTCAACATCAAAATTTCTGAGGAAAGCCGGGTGCTTTGTCTGTAATGACTCCCCCAGCTGTGCTGAAGGCCCTCAATATGAAATTTTGGGGTGCTGGCAGGGCAACACCTCTTGGCTTTTCGATGACTGGGGGGATTTATCCATTTTGATACCAGAAGTCGATTGGTCCGGAACAATCCAAAAACATCGGGGTTGAGACGCAGATATCTGCACCATGACTTAAGCTGGGCTCTGTGGTTTTTTATGTGTCCCGGGATTACAGGTTTTTTGGGGGTGGGGAAATAAAGATTGCCAGAGGCACCCATTTGGCTTTTGCCACATTGCCTGCTGCCCCCGCCCCTGCTTCACTTGGCACCTACTGCTGTCACGCGCTGACGTTGTTCCCCGTGACATTGAAGAATTTGAAGCAAAAAACAGATTCCCATTTTATCAAACACAAGGGCCCATTTCCGCATTTTAAAATCTCTAATTGGTGGGTGGAAGGAAATGGGAATTTTTTTTTGTACCGGGATCCGGGGGGTTTTTCCCCCCATAACTGTTTTTTTTTATTTTGATGGCCTTAATGCGAGGAAATGATGGAGGGAAAAAGGGGCATCCAACACTCATGTGAAGATGGACCTTTTTTTCCCAAGCCTCTGGGGCGAGGGCACGGGAAACTGCTCTTCCCATCTTCCTCCTCAACCCCCAAATTCGCGCCAACCTCTTCCAAGGCAGGGGCGTCGTAACGTCGGGGCTAGGAATACCTCCTCCCCTTCTCCGTTTCCCCCCGGCCAGCTTAACACAGGGCACTGACTTTCCTCAAGATGCAACCTGAGAGCTGATGAGCCCCCTGCCTACCCTTTTGCAAAATGTGCCATTAACAGTGTCCTACCTCTTTCTGTTTTTACAGCAAAACCCTCACCCTTGAGCCACTTTTTTACAATTTGAAAAACAAAAAGTCTGTTAGAAACCCCGAACCAACCCTGCCTAATGAAGACCAATAAAAATTTTGTGAAACTGTCCCCCCGGGCCTTTTTGATTCACGTAAAAAGGGGCCCCCCTTCGCATCTTGTCCACTCCTCCCCCGCCGGCGGGACCCCCTTTTTTCCCGATGTCCAACGATCGTTTTCCCGAACTAAAATCACCACAAGCTCATGTGACAAGGGGGATTGTCCCGTGACATTTTTTGGCTTCTTTAAAAAATGGCAAGGATGGGCAAATCTTTCACCTGCCCCATCCCCGTGGCTCAACACCCAGGCCGACCACTGTTGTCAGGCCATGTGTCCTTCGACTGCTAATGGCTTGCGCTCGCCACAATCGCTGTGCATGTGAGGGTGGAATTCCAGCGTGTTGTCATGTCAACAATGAACGGTTGATGGGAGGGCCCAGCACGCTGCAAAAGCGCCAGCTGACGAACAGGGGGCAAACGGCGGAATGCAAATCAGACCTCGACCTTCTTCCAGCAAGCAGTCCAGACCCCGGGGAGCTCTTTAAAATTTCTGGCACAAGGTCATGACAGTGCCCGGGAAGGGATTGCTCCAGCCTACCGACTTAAGGGGGGCCAGCAGATTTTTGCCCGTTTTTCGCACACCACCTTGCCTGGCATAAGGTTTTGTCACCCAGCCAGCGCTCGGTCTCGTTGCGGGGAAACCCCCACAGCTCCCGACCTCTTTGGACGTCTCCCAAAACAGATTAATTTCAAAAAGCCGGTTTCTTGGGCCTATGCCACCCGAGGGCCTTGGGGGGAAAAAGCCCTGCACCCTCCCCCGGTTTTGAAGAGCGTGCGCCGAGCCTGAACCCCATCACCAAGGAAAATCCACCCACTCACCCAGTGACGTTTACGAGATATAGCGGCCCTTTGGGGTGCTTTCTTGTCCCTGGTCGGTGGTTCAGATGGGCTTTTCCGGGCACAGATTCAACAACCGCTTGAAATTTTAATGACACTGGGCTGGGCCCGGGGAGGGGTGGCTTTTTCTGGGAAAGAAATGCCGCTCGGCATCTGGGATTGGGGGGGCAGGGAAGGGCCATGATGGGCAGAACCCCTCTGGCCACCAAGGAAAAGGGAACATTTTCCCAAGGGCCCAAAACCGGGGAATGCCGACATCAGGTTTGGTTTGGGATGGTTTGGTTAAAGTGTTTCTTCTGCTCCCAAACCGGGGAAAACGAAGCTGGCTGCTAGACTGGCCGCTGTACGGCGAGCAAGTCATCAAACTGGAGGAAGGAGAAGGTGTAGGATGGGTCTCTGGTGGTAATGGTGGTACTCGGGCGACGGTGGAGGCTGAAGCGGAGGCTGATCACTGATCATGACTCTGAGAGACATGGGCAGCTGAGGAACGCTTGGTGGTGGCGGAGGAGGCGGAGACAGAGGGTGTGACAGTGGTTGGGAACCGGCATCGGTGTGGCCTTTTTTGGCCAAGTGTTGCCTCCATTTCAACTCATGCATTCGCTGCATGTGACTAGATATGTTGGTGGTGGTTAAACACCTAAGATTCTTGCCTCTACTGATGCGTTTATGGCAAAGGCGGCATATGACATCGCTGGGTGAATCAGAGGCTTGCTCAAAGAAGGTCCAGACTTGAGAGGTCCTGGACCTTTTTGACGGCGATAAGCGAGGAGCGGGGTTTCCGCTGATCGTGGCTGGCGGAATCATCTCAGCGAACTTCTGCGACCGCCCTCTCCCTTTTTGAGGCGGGACCCATACTGACACTACCCCATCGTCTTCCTCCTCGTCCAGTGATGAAGTGCTCACAAGCAAATTCTGCTGAAAAGACCACGTTGGTTCCGCAATGTCGTCATCATCATCAACACAGGTGACTTGGTCGTTCTGACATTCTGCATCCAGCTGCTGCGGGCTACAAGCAAGAGGGACTGCAAGGCGTTGCCGACCGCCAGTGATTTTTGCCGATTGACCGGCTTCCTTCTCCTCCTCTGATGGCATCAGTAACTGGGTGTCAGAGCAGACAAAATCATCCCCCTTGGCCTCTTGATCTTTTAACATGCCTTCTGACCCCAACCGCATTTTGTCATCAAAGAGGTCTTCAGAAAATGGATTATCCACAGTCGTGGGTACACAAGTTGACATTTGGGCTGCCTTCGCTTTATGTTGGATGGATGCTGATGACGACATTTGTGGCCGTGACTGGGAGGACAAGGAGGTAAGACTGCTGGATGCAGGTTGCGTTAACCACTGAAGAACATATTGGCGATGCTGTTCGTTACTGAGATTTACAGGGCCCTGACCCAGCGATGACATGCCTGACGGTCCTGCAACCGACGATCCACTAGCTTCCGTGTTGTCGCCAGCACTGGAAGGAGCACCTTCTCTCGTACCTCTACCTCCATGTCCAAACAGCATACAAAAAGATGAACCAGCTTCAGCAATCAGTGATATATTGGTTGAGGTAAAAGATATGCAGATGCAGACCGGGCTTTAAAAAATTATCATGTATTTATTAATTCTTCTTTAAAAGTCTAAATATAAACATCGACATATAAACGAGAGACCCGTCACCTTTGGTGGTTTAAACTAAATGGAGCTAGACCGCCGACGCGTTTCGGGTTACGTGACCCTTACTCATGGCTGTTATACGTTTGCTTGTATCTCCATTATATAGGACCTTTCGTGCATGACGTCAGTTCCTACTAATTAAAAAACACCTGACTTGTCACTTGTATCTAAAACACTTATATGTGGCTCCACTATGTAAACCTGTCTTATTTAAAGTTACCTATTCACAGTTTAGTAGTGATATTGTATATCTTGACGTATATTCAATCCCCTCGGTGCTCTAGTATCGAGGTGGAAGATCCACCAAGCCTCTCTGGCTAGGAGTTTCCTGTGTAGATCTCCCCCTCGTACTGAGCCATATACCTGTTCTATACCGATCACAGTAAGTGTGCTTAAATCCCCTCCGTGAACCTCATGGAAGTGTTTAGATACTGCTGAGGATTTAAATTGTTCTTGTTTGTCTGCATCAGACATGTGCCGTCTGATGCGGACTTTGAGAGGGCTCGTTGTACACCCTACATATTGTACTTTACAACTCTCACAGTTTATGAGATAAATCACAAACTTAGTGTTACAGTTAATAACATTTTTAATTGGAAAAGATTTGTTATTAGTAAAAGATGTAAAAACTGAAGATTTTTTTACATGAATACACATTTTACATATTTTATGGCCACATCCATGGAAACCTTTGATATTAAGCCATGTATTGGGCTTATTATTTGATGTATTAAATAAGCTCGGTGACACTCGTGATCCTATTGTAGGAGCCTTTCTTGAAACAAATCTGATATTATTCTGAAGCATCTGTTTGATAGATTTATTTACATATAAAATTGGCAAGTGTGTTTTAACTATTTCTACTATTTGGTCAAACTGACAACTGTAATTAGTAGAAAATTTTATTGAATTATTTGTAGAAACATCCCTTCTATGTTTTTTGACAAAAAGTTTCCTTCTTTCCATGTTATTTACTTTACGTGTTGCTTTGTCTAATAACCATTGTGGAAATCCCCTTTTTCTAAGATTGTCACAGATGCTTGTTCGTTGTACTTGATATTCTGCTTCTGTACTACTATTTCTTTTTGCTCTAATGAGCTCTCCCATTGGCATATTCCTTACTACGTGTTTGGTGTGACAGGAATTTGCTCTAAGGATTGTGTTCCTATACATGGGTTTTTTATATGGTTTAACCCTAATTTTCCCATCTTCTCCTCCTATCAGTGTGACATCAAGATAATTAAGGGCATTTTTTTGATGATCATAAGTAAATTTCAAACCCATCTCATTATTATTGATGTATGTAATAAAATCCTTTATCTTATTATCCTCTCCCTGCCATATGAAGACCAAATCATCTATATATCTTGAGTACCATTTGATACAGTTCACAAATGGCTGCTCCGGATTATATAGATACTTTTCTTCCCAAGAAAACTTGTAGATATTAGCTAAGGAGGGTGAGAAACGAGCTCCCATGGATGCTCCTGAAACTTGATAAAAAAACTTTTTGTCAAACATAAAAAAGTTGTTTGCAAGTAGATATTCTACTGCCAATAGTAAGAAAGATTGTTTTTCTCCAGTATAATTGCTAAATCTGGATAGAAAATCCTGCAGGACCGGGAGGACCTGGTCGTGTGGGATGCTGGGGTATAACGCCACCACATCACATGACAGCCAGGTCCCCCCGGCCGGCCAAGTGCATGACTCCAAATTATACACCAATTGTTTGGTGTCTCTGAGAAAGCCTGGTAATCCCATGACCAAAGGTTGCAATTGTACATCGACCCATCGTCCCAGTTCTTCATTCAGGGAACCGATCCCTGAGACGATGGGTCGAAACGGAGGAGGAAACACTCCCTTATGCACTTTAGGCAGTGCGTGGAAGATTGGCATTATGGGATCAATGATATTCATTTTTCAGCTATTTGTGTTGTAAGTATACCCATTTTAACTCCCTGTTCCAGCACATAGCCCAAAATGTGTCTGCTTTTAGCTGTGGGATTGTTCTGTACCTGTCTATATTTCGATGTATCTGACAACAGAAGATTTAATTCTCTTTGATAAAGATCCTTGTCAAAAAGGACTATGCCCCCCCCTTATCTGCTTGTTTAATTATTGATCTCCGTGTTGTCGCCAGCACTGGAAGGAGCACCTTCTCTCATACCTCTACCTCCATGTCCTACCCCCCTCTTTGCTCGCTTACCACCTGCATTTCGCTCCATGTTCAGAAAGATAAAAATTTGAGAAGGTATGGAAGAATTTTGGAAAGTCTCTTATTAAAAGACGGCAAATCACAGCTATTCTTAAATCCCTCTAATTTCCTACAGCCAACTAGGATTAGAAACTGAAATGTTTCTTGCGAATACCTGTGAAATGCGGTCTGGTGGAAGAACCGTAAGACAAAATCAACAGTGTTCCTCCTTCAGTCCCAGGGATTTACAAATGCCCAGTAGGACTAGGAATTGATAGTTTTCAACAAAATATCATACAAGTGCGCTATCTGCACCAAACTGAGATTCAACGAGCCCAATAAAACTATTCAGAAGTTACACGGATGAGAAATTGTGTTTTTTGCAGCAATGACAAACGAGAACAGTTGCTAGAAAATTTTTCTATCAGAATTGTCGTACAACGTGGCTATTTGAAAAAACTAGGGCCGCACCAAGTGCAATACAGCTATTTAAAAACTATTCGGATAATAAAAGGTATTTTTTGCACCTATCAAATACACCTGCAGTGACTACAAAATTGCTGTATTCAAATTTAAGTGCAAGGTGGCTCTATGAACAAAGCTGGCCTGCGCCAAAGTGAAAAAAACACCTATCTGAAATGTATACGGATAATAAAAGGTATTTTTTGCACCTATCAAATACACCTGTGGTGACTACAAAATTGCTGTATTCAAATTTAAGTGCAAGGTGGATCTATGGACAAAGCTGGCCTGCGCCAAAGTGAAAAAAACACCTATCTGAAATGTATACGGATAATAAAAGGTATTTTTTGCACCTATCAAATACACCTGCGGTGACGACAAAATTGCTGTATTCAAATTTAAGTGCAAGGTGGCTCTATGAACAAAGCTGGCCTGTGCCAAAGTGAAAAAAACACCTATCTGAAATGTATACGGATAATAAAAGTGGAGTTTTGCACCTATCAAATACACCTGCGGTGACTACAAAATTGCTGTATTCAAATTTAAGTGCAAGGTGGCTCTATGGACAAAGCTGGCCTGCGCCAAAGTGAAAAAAACACCTATCTGAAATGTATACGGATAATAAAAGGTATTTTTTTGCACCTATCAAATACACCTGCGGTGACTACAAAATTGCTGTATTCAAATTTAAGTGCAAGGTGGATCTATGAACAAAGCTGGCCTGCGCCAAAGTGAAAAAAACACCTATCTGAAATGTATACGGATAATAAAAGTGGAGTTTTGCACCTATCAAATACACCTGCGGTGACTACAAAATTGCTGTATTCAAATTTAAGTGCAAGGTGGATCTATGAACAAAGCTGGCCTGCGCCAAAGTGAAAAAAACACCTATCTGAAATGTATACGGATAATAAAAGTGGAGTTTTGCACCTATCAAATACACCTGCGGTGACTACAAAATTGCTGTATTCAAATTTAAGTGCAAGGTGGCTCTATGGACAAAGCTGGCCTGCGCCAAAGTGAAAAAAAACACCTATCTGAAATGTATACAGATCATAAAAGTGGAGTTTTGCACCTATCAAATACACCTGCGGTGACTACAAAATTGCTGTATTCAAATTTAAGTGCAGGCTGCACAACATACAAGTTATATTTCACCAAAAAACTGGGCAAAAAGTGTTAATAAAAACCCATTGCAATGCAGGGTCTAAACTCTAAACACAGTCTGGGCTGCACAATATCCACTCTCCTTTAAAGAGCCTGTCGGTCTGTCTGTGTTTGCCCCCAGCAGCCCCCGCCCCCCTCCTACCCCCACGGCTGTACAGCGCTAGATGTTCCTTTAAAATTCTCAGCCTAAGTAACTAAAATCTGCAAATCCCTAATCTACCTAAGTTCTAATGTTCACAGCTAAAAGCATAGATGTCTGTGTGAACAAATAGAATAGTTTCGCCGAGCTGTTTTGACAGAGACCGAGCACACGTCCTGCTCTTATGATACACAGATACACACTGATCATGAACAGGAAGGGCTGTTCTATGTAAAACGAGGTCATGTGATTTTTCCAGCCAATCACAACCATACACATCCCATTCATGACGTTGCACACCGAGCTCACCCTGCTCTATTCTGTAAGCTGATTTGCTGGCCGCCAAAATGACAGGAAGTGCTGAAAATGGCGCAATCTTAATAGGTTATGCGCAGATTTTAACCTAAATTATCGCGTGATCAAAAAAATCCGATCAACATAAAAACCATGCCGATTTCAACTTTGTCGATAATAATCGCTCAACACTACTTGTGAACAATATCTAGAAAGAAAAGTCTGGTCATTTTGGACCAAAACACTTTAGTCATTAACAGTTAGATTTTAACCTCTCTCTACACTACACTGTGTATTTCCAGCACAGCGGATGGGTAGTTAACATTCTGTACATGTCTGACTGTCTGAAGCTATACCCACACCATTTACAGTGGTAGATGTCTGTTATGAATCAGGATTCCGATGCAACAGCCGGGATCTCAGCTGTTTCACCTCCAAAATTTTAGTTAATGGTGAACACAATCTAGATGGCTGACAGAAGCAGAAAGCTCTCTCTGTCGTCTATCGGCCACACTGCTAAGCGATTATTTTCTTACAAAAATAGAAATATTCATTTGAAACCTAAGATCTGTTTAAACAATGGTTCAAATAGATTTATATAAAAAGTGAGATGCTTATGTACTGTGTGAAAAGTAAAATGTATTATGTATTCTCTGTCTGTTCACACACTTTATCTTTGTTATTGCTGTAATACTTCTTATTGGTATTGATCTTTTTTTTACTTTCTCAGAATTGTAACTGAAAAAGAGTGCAATTCAATATTATAGGATCACTTTGAGAAAATATCACTTCTTTAGCTTTCTATTACATTCATTTAACTTCGAATACTTTGAAATGGACTAAAATAATATCAGTTAAATATCATGATACTGGGGGGAATTCATTATGCCGTGTATAACATTGTTTGGGCATACAAAAATCATAAGCTTTTTCTGCAAGCCTCTTGGTGCAAAAATGTGTTCTTGGCGATTGTGACAGTTGTTTAAAAATGTGATTGGAGTTCAGTAGAAGGGGCAGAACCTGCCAAGCTAGACAAATTTACTTAATGTAGGACAGAAATTGTAGGAGAACTCAATGCCAGCTCATAGCAGCAAATGTGCCAAACTGCTCATACTGTAGCTAAAGATCTGCTTAGGAAAAGAAAAATAAATGTATTTATATTTGAGACCAGAAGTTTACATACACTATATAAAAAGACACATATGCATGTTTTTCTTACTATCTGACATGAAATCGGAATAAACCTTTCCGGTTTTAGGTCAATTATTTATATTTGCCAAATGGCAGAATAATGAGAGAGAGAGAATTTTTAAGGCATTTTCATTACGTTCTGCAAAGTCAAAAGTTTACATACATATCATAAGTATTTGATGGCATTGTCTTTAAACTGTATGACTTTGGTCAAACATTTTGGACATCCTTCTACAAGCCTCTCACAATAGTTGGTAGAAATTTTTTGCAGTATGCTGTGGGTCATTGTCCATTTGGAAGACCGATTTCAACCCAATCTTTACCTTCCTGACTGATGTCTTTAGATGTTGCTTCAGGAATGCCTCATAGGGCCACATGTATGAAAACTGTCTCAGTCTAAAACTCACTTTGATGTCCATAGCAACCAATCAGAGCGCCCATGACATTTTTCCAGAGCACTATATGAAATGAGAGGGGCACTCTGATTGGTTTCTATGGACATCAAAGTGCGTTTTAGACCTAGACAGTTTTCATACATGTGGCCAAAAATCGTCTTTCTTCATGATGTCATCTATTTTGTGAAGTGCATCAGTCCCTCCTGCAGCAAAACAACCCCACAACATGATGCTGCCGCCCCCATGTTTTAGAGTTGGGATGATGTTCTTGGGCTTCCAAGCTTCCCCCATTTAGCTCCAAAAGTAATGATGGTCATGATTAGTGTTGAGCGATTATTATCGACAAAGTTGAAATCGGCACGGTTTTTATGTTGATCGGATTTTTTAGATCACGCGATAATTTAGGTTAAAATCTGTGCATAATCTATTAATATCGCGCCATTTTCAGCGCTTCCTGTCATTTTGGCGGCCAGCAAATCAGCTTAGAGAATAGAGCAGGGTGAGCTGTGTGTGCGATGTCATGACTGGGATGTGTATGGTTGCGATTGGCTGGAAAAATCACATGACCTCGTTTTACATAGAACAGCCCTTCCTGTTCTGCCTCAGTGTGTGTCAGCGTCTCATAGGAGTAGGACGTGCGCTCTGCCTCTGTCCACACAGCTCAGCAAACAGCTCAGCGAAATTGTTCTATTTGTTCACAGAGACAGCTATACTTTTAGCTGTGAACATTAGAACTTAGGTAGATTAGAGATTTGCAGATTTTAGGTAGTTAGGCTGAGAATTTTAAAGGAGCATCTAGCCCTGTAAGTCACGGGGGAAGCGATGGGGGGGGGCGGGCAAACACAGACAAGCTCTTTAAAGGATAGTGGATATAGTGCAGCCGAGACTTAGTTTAGACATTGCATTGCAATGGCTTTTTATTAACAGTTTTCTGTTGAAATATTACTTGTATGTTGGCCAGCCTGAACTTATATTAGGATACAGATCTTTTCTAGCAACTGCAGGTCTATTTGTTAGGTGCAAAACTCCACTTTTATTATCCGTATACATTTCAGATACGTGTTTTTTCACTTTTGCCCAGTCCAGCTTTGTTGATAGAGGCACCTTGCACTTAAATTTCAATACAGCAATTTTGTCGTCACCGCAGGTGTATTTTTAGGTGCAAAAAATTCCGTTTATTATCCGTATACATTTCAGATAGGTGTTTTTTTTTTCCTTTTGGGCAGGCCAGCTTTGTTGATAGAGGCACCTTGCACTTAAATTTCAATACAGCAATTTTGTTGTCACCGCAGGTGTATTTTTAGGTGCAAAAAATACCGTTTATTATCCGTATACATTTCAGATAGGTGTTTTTTTCACTTTTGGTCAGTCCAGCTTTGTTGATAGAGGCACCTTGCACTTAAATTTCAATACAGAAATTTTGTCGTCACCGCAGGTGTATTTTTAGGTGCAAAAAATACCGTTTATTATCCGTATACATTTCAGATACGTGTTTTTTCACTTTTGCCCAGTCCAGCTTTGTTGATAGAGGCACCTTGCACTTAAATTTCAATACAGCAAATTTGTCGTCACCGCAGGATAATTTTTAGGTGCAAAAATAACCGTTTATTATCCGTATACATTTCAGATACGTGTTTTTTCACTTTTGCCCAGTCCAGCTTTGTTGATAGAGGCACCTTGCACTTAAATTTCAATACAGCAATTTTGTCGTCACCGCAGGTGTATTTTTAGGTGCAAAAAATACCGTTTATTATCCGTATACATTTCAGATACGTGTTTTTTCACTTTTGCCCAGTCCAGCTTTGTTGATAGAGGCACCTTGCACTTAAATTTCAATACAGCAATTTTGTCATCACCGCAGGTGTATTTTTAGGTGCAAAAAATACCGTTTATTATCCGTATACATTTCAGATACGTGTTTTTTTCACTTTTGGGCAGGCCAGCTTTGTTGATAGAGGCACCTTGCACTTAAATTTCAATACAGCAATTTTGTTTTGATTTGAGGGATTTGAGAATAGCTGTGATTTGCCGTCTTTTAATAAGAGACGTTCCAAAACTCTTCCATACCCTCTCAAATTTTATCTTTCTGAACATGGAGCGAAATGCAGGTGGTAAGCGAGCAATGAGGGGGGTAGGACATGGAGGTAGAGGTACGAGAGAAGGTGCTCCTTCCAGTGCTGGCGACAAAACGCAAGCCAGCGGATTGTCGGTTGCAGGACCGTCAGGCCTGTCATCGCTGGGTAAGGGCAATGTGAATCTCAGTAACGAACAGCGTCGCCAATCTGTTCTTCAGTGGTTAATGCAACCTGCATCCAGCAGTCTTACCTCCTCATCCTCCCAGTCACGGCCACAAATGTCGTCATCAGCATCATCAGCATCCGTCCAACATGAAGCGAAGGCAGCCCAAATGTCAACTCGTGTACACACCACTGTGGATAATCCATTTTCTGAAGACCTCTTTGATGACAAAATGCGGTTGGGGTCAGAAGGCATGTTAAAAGATCAAGAGGCCAAAGAGGATGATTTTCTCTGCTCTGACGCCCAGTTACTGATGCCATCATAGTTTAATAGTTTGTAAGGCTAAAAAAAGACAAGTCGTCCATCTAGTTCAGCCTGTTGTGCTAAGGTGTTGATCCAGAGGAAGGCAAAAACCCCCAATGAGGTAGAAGCCAATTGTCCTCATTTTAGGGAAAAATTCCTTCCTGACTCCAATCTGGCAATCAGAAAAATCCCTGGATCAATGACCCCTCTCCTGAATCCTAGTCACTATAACTTGTTATATTATTACGCTCCAGAAATGCATCCAAACCCTTTTTTGAACTCGGTTATTGAATTCACCATGACCAGTCCCTCTGGCAGAGAATTCCATAGTCTCACTGCTCTTACAGTAAAGAATCCCTTTCTATGTTTATGTAGAAACTTTCGTTCCTCAAGACGTAAAGGATGCCCCCTGTTTCTAGATACAGCCCTGTGTATAAATAAATCTTGGGAGAGATCTCTATATTGACCTTTGATGTATTTAAACATATTTATTATCAGAGGAGGAGAAGGAAGCCGGTCAATCGGAAAAAATCCCGATCGGTCGGCAAAGCCTTGCAGTCCCTCTTGCTTGTAGCCCGCAGCTCCTGGATGCAAAATGTCAGGACGACCAAGTCACCTGTGTTGATGATGATGATGACGACATTGCGGATCCAACGTGGTCTTTTCAGCAGAATTTGCTTGCGAGCGCTTCATCACTGGACGAGGAGGAAGACGATTGGGTAGTGTCAATACGGGTCCCGCCTCAAAAAGGGAGAGGGCGATCGCAGAAGTCCGCTGATATGATTCCACCAGCCTCTGGGTCGAGGGGCACTAGCAAACTGATCTTCCTCATCTTCCTCCTCTGCCTCAAATTCGCTCCAACCTCTTTTCAAGGCAGGGACGTCGGTAACGTCGGTGTCTAGGAATACCTCTCCTCCTCTCTCCCTCCTCCTCCTCCTCGTTCTCCGGCACAGCTTCAACACAGCCCTGACTTGCCTCAGATGATGTACCCTGATAGCTGATGCGCTGCCTTGCACTAGCCCTGGACCACGAACCACTGACTAATGAAGACCGATAAAATTGAGAAACTGTCTGGCCTAGTGGATTCGACGGAGAGAAAGGCTCCATGTCCGCATCTGTGTCTGTCTCCTCCTCTGTCGCTGGCGGGACCTGTTGTTTCAGAGTGTCCAACGATCGTTCCAGAACGAAGATCACCACAATGGTCATGCTGACAATGGCATCGTCCGCACTGACCATTTTGGTGGCTTCTTCAAAACTGGCAAGGATGGTGCAGAGCTCTTTCACCTGCCCCATCTCGGTGGCTCAACACCCCGAGGTCCGCACCGCTGCTTATCAGGCCATGTGTCCCTTCGTACTGCGTAATGGCATTGCGCTGCTGCCACAATCGCTGGAGCATGTGGAGGGTGGAATTCCAGCGTGTTGCCACGTCAACAATGAGATGGTTGACGGGGAGGCCGAGCTGACGCTGCAACGCAGCCAGGCGGGACGAAGCAGGGTGCGAACGGCGGAAGTGCGAACTCAGACCTCGAGCCTTCCTCAGCAGGCAGTCCAGACCCGGGTAGCTCTTTAGAAGACGAGGTTCATGTGCCAGGCAAGAGATGTGCTCCAGCCTACCGATCTTAAGGGCGGCCAGCAGATTTCGCCCGTTATCACACACCACCTTGCCTGGCACAAGGATTTTGTCACCCAGCCAGCGCTCGGTCTCGTTGCAGGAGCCGTCCACAGCTCCTGACCTGTGTGTGGACGGTCTCCAAGAAAGATTAATTTCAACACGGCCTGGTTTCTCTGGGCACGTGATGCCACCAGAGGACCTTGGGGGAAAGAACCCTGCACCATCCCTGCGGTTTTGAAGAGCGTGCGCCGAGCCTGAGAGCCACCGTCACCCACAGAGACATCCACCCAGCTCACCCAGTGAGCTGTAACAGAGATATAGCGGCCTTGGCCGTGCTTACTAGTCCCTGTGTCGGTGGTCAGATGGACTTTTCCTGCCACAGATGCAGACAACGCGCTTGAAATTTTAGATGACACGTGGCTGGCCAGGGCAGGGACAGCTTTTCTGGCAAAGAAATGCCTGCTCGGCATCTGCTATTGGGGACAGGCAAGGGCCATGACGTGGCGGAACCCATCTTTGTCCTCCAGACGGAAAGGCAACATTTCCAAGGCCAAAAGCCTCGCACAGCCGACATTCATGCCTTTGGCTATGGGCTGGTTTGGGTTAAAGTGTTTATTCTGCTCCCAAACCTGGAAGACAGAAGGCTGGCTGCTAGACTGGCCGCTGTACGGCGTGCAGGTCGTCAAACTGGCGGAAGGAGAAGGGGTAGGATGGGTCTCTGGTGGTGCTGGTGGTACTCGGGCAACGGTGGAGGCTGAAGCGGAGGCTGATCCCTGATCATGACTCTGAGAGACATGGGCTGCTGAGGAGCGCTTGGTGGTGGCGGAGGAGGAGGAGGAGGCGGAGACAGAGGGTGTGACAGTGGTTTGAGGCGCGGCATCGGTCTGGCCTTTTTTGGCCAAGTGTTGCCTCCATTTCAACTCATGCATTCGCTGCATGTGACTAGACATGTTGGTGGTGGTTAACCACCTAAGATTCTTGCCTCTACTTATGCGTTTACGGCAAAGGCGGCATATGACATTGCTGGGTGAATCAGAGGCTTGCTCAAAGAAGGCCCAGGCTTGAGAGGTCCTGGACCTTTTTGACGGCGATAAGCGAGGAGCGGGGTTTGCGCTGACCGTGGCTGGCGGAATCATATCAGTGGACTTCTGTGACCGCCCTCTCCCTTTTTGAGGCGGAACCCGTACTGACACTACCCCATCGTCTTCCTCCTCGTCCAGTGATGAAGCGCTCGCAAGCAAATTCTGCTGAAAAGACCACGTTGGATCCGCAATGTCGTCATCATCATCATCAACACAGGTGACTTGGTCGTCCTGACATTCTGCATCCAGGAGCTGCGGGCTACAAGCAAGAGGGACTGCACGGCGTTGCCGACCGCCTGGGATTTTTGCCGATTGACCGGCTTCCTTCTCATCCTCTGATGGCATCAGTAACTGGGCGTCAGAGCAGAGAAATCATCATCTTTGACCTCTTGATCTTTTGACATGCCTTCTGACCCCAACCGCATTTTGTCATCAAAGAGGTCTTCAGAAAATGGATTATCCACAGTGGTGGGTACACGAGTTGACATTTGGGCTGCTTCATGTTGGACGGATGCTGATGATGCTGATGACGACATTTGTGGCCGTGACTGGGAGGACGAGGAGGTAAGATTGCTGGATGCAGGTTGCATTAACCACTGAAGGACAGATTGGCGAGGTTGTTCGTTACTGAGATTCACAGGGCCTTGCCCAAGCGATGACAGGCCTGACGGTCCTGCAACCGACGATCTGCTGGCATGCGTGTTGTCGTTAGCACTGGAAGGAGCCCCTTCTCTCGTACCTCTACCTCCATGTCCTACCCCCCCTTTGCTCGCTTACCACCTGCATTTCGCTCCATGTTCAAAAATATAAAAATTTGAGAAGCTATGGAAGAGTTTTGAGAAGTCTCTTATTAAAAGAAGGCAAATCACAGCTATTCTCAAATCCCTCAAATCAAAACAAAATTGCTGGATTCACATTTAACTGCAAAGTAGATCTATCAACAAAGCTGGCCTGCGCCAAAGTGAAAAAACACGTATCTGAAATGTATTCGGATAATACAAGGTATTTTTGGCACCTTTCAATTCACCTCTTGTGACTACAAAATTGCTATATTCACATTTAAGTGCAAGGTGCCTCAATGAACAAAGCTGTAGTGCGCCAAAGTCAATAAACACGTATCTGTAATGTATTCGGATAATACAAGGTATTTTTGGCACCTTTCAATTCACCTGTGGTGACTAGTGTTGAGCGATTGCGTTGGCTATCGAGATCCAGCGATAGTCGATAGTCGGCCGCTATCGATAAAGTTTTTCGATAGTGAGCATCGATTATGAGCGATTACCATTAAAGTCTATGGGAGAGCAACAACACCTTCATTATTACACCCAAACAAGGCTGAGAAGCTGAAATTAACATCCACAACAGTCAAATGAATACGTGCCACATCTTAGGCAACACACTTAGGTTATAAAAGTCACAGAAAAAAAGTCACAGACCATTCACTATCCGTGTCTTGTACCACAGCCTGACCCTTAAACCTGCATCACCCCCAACTTAAGAAGTGCCAGAAGGCAGTATGATTTGAACCATCATGTTACTTGAACTTGACATTGAATATCCCTGTCCTGGAACGCAGCATGAGCCCCAAACTTGCATGACCCCCAGATTTAAAAAGTCCCGAAAAAAGGAGTCTTTCAACCCCCATTTTAGTTGAACTGGACACTAACTATATCTGTTGTCCCGGAATGCCCTTTAAACCTGTCTGCCCAAGTTAAAAAGGCCAAAAAAAGGGAGTGTTCAACCACCATTTTGTTAAACTGGACATATACTGTCCCGCCCGGGGCACAGAGACCATTAAACCTGTTGACCCCCGTTAAAAAGTGCCGGAAAAAAGAGTCTTTCAACCCCATTTTAGTTGAACTGGAATTGACTATACCTGTCCTGTGCCACCAGCATGACCCAGGGCCGGAGTTACAGAGGGTGCGGTGAGGAGCACAGGCTGGCAGTCCGTCATCATATTAACACGCAGGTTAAAATGCCCTGATGGACGCAGGCAACGAAAACTGTCGTGCTGAAGCAGTGTAGTGCGGAAGCGGAAGTGTGAGAACTCCAGCCTTCCTCTATACACAGTTAATACCTGGGTAGCGCTTGCCCTTCGTATGAGTGTGAAAAAAGAAAAAAGAGAAGGGGGAGCACAAATAGCGTTATATTGTAACTAGGAAAAAAGAGATAAGAATATAGAAATATTCTCACCTTCTAGTGGTTGCGCTTTTAATGTAGAGCACAATACACTTCGTAAAGCGCTGCAGAGGCTTATTTATACCCCGTAGCCCTTATACGGCAGACGATGGTTCTGGTGCTCCTCTCGATAACCGGTGGGGAATAAGCCACAAAATGAGAAAAAGAAGAAAAAGGACCCGGCGGCACGTGCAGGTGTAGGTATAAAAAAGCCAATGTCTAAAGGATTTTCATTAAAGATTTTATTCTTAAAAATGTCTCAGGCATTACCGTGACAAAATTAAAACAAAAAAATTGGAACTTTAAAAAGACTTTACGCGTTTCGCGCGTGTACCCGCCCGCTATCATTAGAAGTAAAGAATCACTAAAACTTAGAGTATATATAGTGCTAACATGTATTGTAATTGGATGATATTATTTACAGGTAACGTTGACGTGAAGGACACTGTGCGTCGAGGAAAAAAGGAGACAATTGGGAGAGAAAAGTGTCAATCAAACATGAAGACGAGCGTATGGAAAAGGAAGGGTAGACCCGGGAGTCAATATAATGGATCCCCGTGCATATGTTGAACTTAGATATGTGTTGCGATAATAAAAGTAAAAATAAAATTGAATAGATAGTTGTGTGGTGTATTACTGGGTTGGGGGAGACAAGTAGGCGGTGGTGATGTTGATAACAATCACCGCCTAAAGTTATGGAGACAAAAAGTGGAGGAAAAATAGCAAGTACACAGAAACGATAGTGAATGGGAGAAGAAGTGTCCCAATGACAAGAAGGCGGTGTATACAAATCGACCCAATGGGAGTAAGGAATGGTTTAAACACGGCAATTGCCGCTATGAAGGAATAAAAGTGCGCTTTAATCAAATTCATAAAGAATAGTGCCATCTGATGGTTGAGGTGGGGAGGTAAAATTGAATGGACCAAAGTAAGTCAATATGGAGACGTCTGTGATTAGGTTGGCAACTATTGGTGGGTACTATGAACTGTCCTAATCGGTGGAGCAGTGAAATTAGGCTCACCGCTAGGCTGAAACTTCTACCGGGAATTATGGTTCAAACCATGAAAAAGAGCGCTACTCGCTCTATGGGAAATACATGGAGAAGTGTGTTGGGAAGCTATTAGTTGATGACGGATTAGACCAATATTGATCGATAGCGGGTCTGAGGACCGGGGCTAAGTAGGTGTTAGGGTATGCTCGGTGAGGATATAGAATATACAGATTTGAGGGAAGATGTATAGAAGAAAGGGGAAAAAAGGACATCATAGATCACGTGGGGTGCAGTAGCTCCCGGTGGACTTAGTGTGAACAGTTATCAGTGACATTGAAAAAATGAGTGAAGAATGGTACAAATCAATTAGCTAAATAAAAGTTGAATATACATTACAATCAAATAGAAAAACGATAATCGATATATATTGAATATAAATTACAATCAAATAAAAAAAAAGAAGCAATGCAAATATTAAGTTATTAGAACGTCTCAGTTCCAGACACGGGAGGCCGCGAATATAATGCCAATGAGGCAGTATGTACTGGTACTGTTCCTGAGAATATACAGGTAGGTGTAGAATTTAAAATCAAATATATATAGCCTACCTGATTTTAAATTCATTAACTAATGGTCTTAGGTCAAATCCAAAAGGTCCAATAATAGGCTTATATATATTTGATTTTTTTAAATTCTACACCTAACCCTGTATATTATCAGGAACAGTACCAGTACATTACTGACTCATTGGCTTCTATTCGCGCTCCGTGTTCTGTAACTGAGAAGTTCTAATAACTAAATATTTGTATTAACTAAATATTTGTATTGCTTCTCGTTTTTTATTTGATTGTAATGTATATTCAATGTACATTGCTTCTCGTTTTTCTATTTGATTGTAATGTATATTTCTAACTGTATTTTGCTAAATTTATTTTGTACATTACTTCACTCACTTTTTTCAGATGTCCACTGATATCTGTTCACACTAAGTCCCCGGAGCTACTGCACCCACGGGATCTATGATGTCTTTTTTTCCCCCTATCTCTATAATATTCCATCAAATCTTTTTATTCTATTTCACTCACCCGAGCATTTACCCTATCACCTAATTAGCCCTGCGTCCTCAGACACGCTATTCGATCAATATTGGTCTAATCCGCATCGGACTAATAGCTCCCACACACTTCTGCACATGTTATTTCCCATGAGGACGTAGCTATCTTTTTTATTGGTTGAACCATAATTACCAGGTAGAAGTTTCAGCCTATCGGTGAGCCTAATTTTCCTGATTCACCGATGGACAGTTCATTAGTACCAACACTAGTTCAACACTATCACAGGACGGGTCTCTCTTATTGTACTTACTATTGGTCCATTCAATTTTACCTCCCTTCACCTCAACCAATCAGATGGCACTATTCTTTATGAATTGTTTTAGCGCACATTTATTCCTTTCATAGCGGCAATCCGTGGTTAAACCATTCCTACACTCCTATTGGTCGATTTGTATTCACCGCCTTCTTGCCATTGGACACTTCTTCTCCCATTCACTAGTCTTTCTGTGTTCTACTTATTTTCCTCCACTTTGTGTATCCATTACTTAGGCGGTGATTTATCTACATCACCACCCCCTACTTGTTCTCCCCAACCCAGTAAATACACCACACCAACTATTATTTACAATTTTTTTTTACTTTTATTATCGCTAACACATATCTAAGTTCAACATATGCACGGGGATCCATATATGACTCCGGGTCCTTCCCTGTCCTTTTTCCTCCGCTCTTCTTCATTTTGATTGACACTTTTCTCTCCCCAATTGTCTTCCTTTTTCCTCACCACAGGTTGTCTTCACTTCACTTACCTGGTAAATAATATCATCATTTTACAATACCATGTTAGCACGATTTATTACTCTATGTTTTAGTGATTCTTTATTATGATGAAGCGCGGGTACAGGCGCAGAAACGCGGTAAAAGTATTTTTAAAGTTTCCTATTGTTTTTAATTTGTAACAGGTAATGCTGAGGACATTTTTAAGGAATAAAATCTTTTAATGAAAAGCCTTTAGACTTGGCTTTTTTACCTACACCTGCACGTGCGCCGGGTCCATTTTCTTCTTTTTCTCCATTTTGTTTCGTATGAGTGTGGACCAATTGAGCTTCACTTGGAAACACTGGTGGTTAACGCTCCTGTTACACCCTGGTGCCCTTTATCTTGGCATTCTTTTTCTCATTTTACTAAACTTTGCTGGAGGAAAAGGTCTCTGTACTTTGTTCTATGTCCGTGCTCCATACTCCATGTACCTCTGAATAACCTACTTCTGGTCAAGTTTTCCTGTACCTCCCACTTGTACAATTCAGAGGAATCATTTTTTAACAGCTATTTTTTAACAGGCAAGTTTTTTAGTACTTTAATTCTAGAAAACACATTGTTAAAAATCGGATGGAATCCCATCCATGTCTTGTTTCTTCTTTTTTAATTGTATTAATTGGGTTGTTCTCACATAAAGGGATTGATAGCTTGTTAAAGATCTTGACAAACAAAAAAACAAGTCATTTTGAACTTGTGTCCATTAACAGTGTCCTACCTATTCCAGTTTTGACAGCACCATCACCCTGAGCCACTCTTGACCATTGTGAAGAACAAATGTCTGTAGAAACAACATTTTTTAGAATTAGGACCTGTCAAGTATCAGCTGCATGCCACAGAAAATGCCCCCCAAAAATTAAAAAAACATGACCCTGAGACAACTTTTGACAATTGTGAAGATACAAATGTCTATTAGAGGTGAAACAACATTTTTTAGAATAGGACCTTGTAGTATTGCTGCATTTCAAAGCAGCATGACCCAAAAAATTATAAAAATGACTTCTCAGACTCTGTTCAAAAATTGTGACAGGAGAAATGCCACTTAGAAGCCCACATTTCTGTTCCAAAGGTGACCGATGATTATTGCTGTATCTCACAGCAACATGACCCCAAAAAATTATTATATATGACTTCTCAGCCACTGTTAAAATTTTGACGGCACATGACCCCAAACATTGACAATGTATAAAAAATTCTAAGATGAAAGAGTAGTTAAATGGATATGGTGTCTGTCATGAAAAACCCTTGGTGTCTATTAGTCTCCTCACAGCAAAACCAGCCAAATGAAACTGTTGGAATTGAGAATAAAAAATGCAGTAAGAAATGATCATTTTAAAAATAAGTTTTTCAAGAGGACCATTTCTGTTTGGAGAGGAATGTGAAGTAGAACCAGCAACTAATCTCGGTGACCTCGGGCAATTGGGAGGCCACAACATCATCAGAGATCCATGCCTGATTCATCTTGATGAAAGTCAAAGATTCCCACATGATCTGTGGAAAAAAGCGGATGCGTTTGTCTGTAATGGACTCCTCGGCTGTGCTGAAGGTCCGCCTCAAGATATGACGCTGGCTGCTGGGCAGGACAACCAACTCTATGGAGTGGCTGAGACCAGCTCGGGCCATTCGTCCATTTTTGGATACCCAGAAGACTATCTGGGTCCCAGAAAACACCATAACAAAAAAAAAATCGGTTGTGAGACGCAAGATAGTACGTGCACCATGATCTTAAAGCTGATCTCTATGTGTTGGATGTGTGGGCCCCGCTGCATTGGCATCGTTGGTGCCAGGGTGGTAAACAAATATTGATACGAGGTAACCCTTAGGCTTCCGCCACTTGCCTGCTGTTGCCGCTACGCCTACTTGGCCAATTTCTACTGCCTGTCACGTCGATGATGTTGTTTCACCGTGACATTAGAAGAACGTGAAGCAGACGCAAACAGATGTCTCCAGTTGATCAATCAGCAAGGTCTCCATTTCCTGCATATTACTCACTATTTTGGGGTGGGTGGAAGGAAAGTGCTGAGTTTGTTTATGTTCCGGGGCATTCCTGGAGGGTGGCCACCAGTAAACTGTTGTTCATTTTGATGGCCTTAATGCAGGTGGATCATGTTGGAGGAAATGGAGCATTCAAGCCATTCATGTGAGAGATGGGAGCCTGATTTCCAAGCCTCTGGGTCGAGGGGGCACTAGCAAACTGTCTTTTCTCATCTTCCTTCTCCGCCCAAATTTGCGCCAACCTCTTTCCAAGGCGGAAGGGACGTCGGCAACGTCGGTGTCCTAGGAATACCTCCTCCTCCCTCCTCCTCGCTTCCTCCGGCACCACGCTTCAACACAGCCCTGATTGCCTGAGATGATTGCACCCTGAGAGCTGATGCGCCACATCTTCACTAGCTTCTGGACCAGAAACACTGCCTAATGAAGACCGATGAAATTTTGAAAAAACTGTCGGGCCCTGTGGATTTGACGGAGAGAAAGGCTCCGTGTCCGCATCTGTGTCCGTCTCCTCCTCCCGCGCTGGCGGGCCTGTTGTTTCAGAGTGTCAACGATCGTTCCAGAACTAAGATCACCACAGATGCTCATGCTGACAAGGGCATTGTCCGCACACTGACCATTTTGGTGGTTCTTCAAAATCTGGCAAAAGGATGGTGCAGGAGCTCTTTCTCCTGCCTCCACTTCGGTTGGCTCCAACACCAAGAGGTCCCGCCACCGCTGCTTGTCAAGGCCATTGTGTCACTTCGTACTGGTGAATGGCATTGCGCTGCTGCCACAATCGCTGTGAGCATGTGGAGGGTGGAATTGCAGCGATGTTGCCAAGTCAACAATGATGAGACGGTTGACGGGGGAGGCCGGAGCTGACGCTGGCATCGCTAACCAGCGGACGAAGCAGGGTGTGCAAATGGCGGAAGATGCGATAACTCAGTCCTCGAGCATTTCTTCAGCAGGCAGTCCCATGACGCCGGGTGTAGCTCTTTAGAAACTTTCTGGGACGAAAGGTTCAGACATGTGCCAGGCAAGGGATGTGCTTCCAGCATACCAGATTTTAAGGGGCGCCAGGCAGATTTCGCCCGTTATCCGCAACACCACCTTGCCTGGCACATGGTTCTTGCACACAGCCAGCGCTCGCGTCTC
This sequence comes from Phyllomedusa bahiana, assembly GCA_025379985.1. Taxonomy (NCBI): domain Eukaryota; kingdom Metazoa; phylum Chordata; class Amphibia; order Anura; family Hylidae; genus Phyllomedusa; species Phyllomedusa bahiana. The sequence goes on along the minus strand of JAODAL010010654.1, from coordinate 36,866 downwards.
GTTGCTTAGAGCCGATCCACAAGCTCTGACCTGTGTTGTGCGACGGTCTCCAAGGCAGATTAATTTCAACACGGCCTTGGTGTCTCTGAGGCACGTGATGCCACCAGAGGACCTTGGGGGTAATAGCCCTGCACCATCCCTGAGGTTTCTTTGAAGAGCGGTGCGCCGAGCCTGAGAGCAGCCGTTCACCCCCAGAGACATCCACCAGCTCACCAGTGAGGTTGTCACAGAGATATAGTGGCGGCCTTGGGCCGTGCCCTTAACTAGTCCATGCTGTCGGTGGTGAGAAGGACTTTTCCGGACCACAAGATGCAGACAACGCGCTTGAAATGTACGATGACAGTGGCTGGGCCAGGGCAGGGACGGCTTTTCAGGCAAAGAAATGCCTGCTCGGCATCTGGTATTCGGGGGCAGTCGTGAGGAGGGCCAATGACGTGCGGAAACCACATCTGTGCTCCACCAGACGGAAAAAGGCAACCAATTATATTTTTTTTCCAAGGCCAAAGCTGGCAATGCGACATCAGGCTTTTGGCTTTGGGATGGTTTGGGTTTAAAAGTGTTTCTTCTGCTCCCAACCTTGGAAGACAAGAAGGCTGGCTGCTAGACTGCCGCTGTATACGGCGTTGCAGGGTCATCAAACTGGCAGAAGGAGAAAGGGTAGGATTGGGTCTCTGTGGTGCTGGTGGTACTCGGGCAAAAGGTGGAGGCTGAGAGGACAGGACTGATCCACTGATCATGAATCTGAGAGGACATGGCAGCAGTGGAACGCTTGATGGGGAGTGGCGGAGGAGGAGGAGGGCGGAGGTAAACAGTGGGTGGGTTGTGACATTGGTTGGGAGACCCGGCGTCGGTCTGGCCTTTTTTGGCCAAGTGTTCCCACCATTTCAACTCATGCATTCGCGGCATGTGGACTAGACATGTTTGGAGTGGTGGTAACCACCTTAAGGTTATTGCCTCTACTTATGCGTTTACCAGGCAAAGGGCGGTATATGGACATCGCTCGGGTGAATACAGAGGCTGGCTCTCAAAGAGGCCCCAGGCGTTGAGAGGTCCTCGGACCTTTTTTGACGGGCGTAAGGGAGGAGCGGGGTTGCGGCTGACCGTGGCTGGGCCGGATTCTATCAGCGGAATTCTGCGCACCCCGCCCTCCTCCTTTTGTGGACGGGAAAACGTATTGACACTCTACCACGTCGTCTTCCTTCTCGTCACTGATGAAGCGGCTCCGCAAGCAAATTCTGCGGAAAAAAAGACCAGGATGGGATCCGCACAATGTCGTCATCATCTCACTCATAAACCAGGTGACTTGGTCGTCCTGACTTTCTCGCATCCAGAAGCTGCGGGCTACAAGCAAGGGGCACTTGCAAGGCGTTGCCGACCGCCGGGATTTTTGCCGATTGGACCGGCTGCCTTTCACCTCCTCTGATGGCATCAGTTAACAGGGAGTCAGAGCAGACTAAATCATCCTCTTGATCTTTTTGACAATGCCTTCTGACCCCAACCGCATTTTGTTCATCAAAGAGGTACGCAGACAATGGATTTTCCACAGTGGTGGAGTACACGAGTTGAATTTGGGCTGCTTCATGTTGGACGGGATGCTGATGATTGCTGATGATGACATTTGTGGCCGTGACTGCCGAGGCGAGGAGTAAGTGGACCTGCTAGATGCAGGTTGCCCTTAAACCACTGAAGCACAGATTGGCGACGATGTTAGTTACTTAGATTCAAAGGGCCCTGACCCAGCGATGACTGGCTGACCGGTCCTGCAACTGACGATTCCGCTGGCATGGCGTGTTGTCGGCCAGCACTGGAAGGAGCACCTTCTCTCGTAACCTCTACCTCATGTGATACCCCCCTCTTTGCTCGCTTACCACCTGCATTTCACTCCATGTTCAGAAATATAAAAAATTTTGAGATAGGTATGGTATAGTTTTTGGAAGTCTTTATTAACAAGACGGCAAAATCAACAGCTATTCTCATATCCCTCCTAATCAAAACAAATTGCTGGATTCAAATTTAACTGTAAGTTGTTCTATCAACAAATCTGGGACTGGGCTAAAGTCCAAAAAATCACTTTTATCTGTTATGTTTTGGTATTAATAAACGGTATTTTTGCACCTTTTCTATTCACCTGTGGTGGAATATAGGAATTGCTGTTTTTAAGATTTACGTGGATGCTCGCGTCCAATGAACAATGCTGGGTGTGCAAAAGTCAAAATAACTCTAACTGTTCATGTTTTCGTATGATACAACGGTATTTTTTTGCACCTTTCAATTCACCTGTTGGTGAATATAGGAATTGCTGTTTTAAGATTTACGTGGATGCTGCTTCAATTGAAACATATGCAGGGTGTGGCCAAAAAGTCAAAAAACATGTAAAGTTTTGTTTTGGTATAATAATCGGTATTTTTTGCACCTTTCCAATTCACCTGTGGTGATATAGGGGGGGGGGGGGGTGATTGTTGTTTTAAGATTTAACGTTGGATGCTGCTCAATGAACAATGCTGGGTGCCGCAAAAAGTCCAAAAACGTAACTGTTGTATTTTTTGTATGATTACACGGTATTTTTGGGCAACTAAAACAACCTGTGCCTGACTACAAGATTCGCTGGATTGTAATTTAACTGCAAGGTGGGATATATCACAGTCACAGGTGTAATGGTTAAATTAAAATGAACAATATCTGAAAATGTATATGATAATAAAAGTGGAGATTTGCACCTAACAAAGAGACCTTTTTTTTTTGCAGTTACTAGAAATTGATGTAGATCCAATTTAAGTTCAGGCTGCCGATATCAGGAAATATTTTAAATAGCAAACTGTTAATAATAAAAGATATTCCACTTACAAATGTCTTCACTAAGTCTTGGTGAATCTTATCCAAGAGTGTTCCTTTATAGATAGAGTTGTCCTGTGTTCCGGCCCGTGGGCCCCTCCCCATTCTTCCCCCCCCACGCCCGTGAATTGTTACAGCGGTAGATGCTGCTTGTAAAATTCTCTAGCTAAACTCACTAAAATCTTCAAATCTCTAATCTAACTAAATTGGAGGATCACAGCATAATAGTTAGAGGTTTCTCTGTGCAGAAATAGACTAATATCGCTGAGCTGTTTGGCCACAGGCAGAGAGACAGGCTCCTATCCCTATGAGACGCTGAGAGACACTGAGGCTTTGAAAAGGAAAAACGATGTTCTATGTTAAAACGACGGTAATGTGAGTTTTTCCAAGCCAATCGCAACCATACACATCCCAGTCATGACGTTCGCACACACAATCTCACCATTGCTCTATTCTGTAATCTGATTTGATCGGCCGCCCAAAATTACAGGAAGGAATAGCGCAAAAAAAGGCGCGATCTATTAATAGATGATGCTAGATTTTAAACCTTAATTATCGCATGATCTGGGAAATTTCGATAGACCATAAAAACCTCTGCGATTTCAACTTTGTCGATAAAAATCGACTCAACACTAGTGGTGACTACAAAAAAATGCTGGTATTCACATGTAAGTGCAAGGTTGCCTCAATGAACAAAGCTGTAGTGCGCCAAAGGTGAAAGAACACGTATCTGTTATGTATTCGGTTAATAAAAGGTATTTTTTGCACTATCAATTCACTGTGGCGACTACAAATTGTTGTATTCAAATTTAACTGCAAGTAGATCTATCAACAAAGCTGGCCTGCGCCAAAGTGAAAAAAAGTATCTGTAATTGTATTCGGATAATACAAGGTATTTTTGGAAACCTTTCTATTCACCTGTGGTGACTACACAAAATTGCTTTATTCACATTTAAGTTGCAAGGTGCCTCAATGAAACAAAAGCTATAGTGCACCAAAGTGAAAGAAACAGTTATCTGTAATGTATTGGATTATAAAAAGGTATTTTCTTGGCACCTATACAATTCACCTGTGGTAACTACAAAAATTGCTATATTTCACATTTAAGTGCAATGGTGCCTCAATGAACAAAGTTGTAGTGCGCCAAAGTCAAAAAAACATGTAATTGTAATGTATTGGAATAATTACAAGATATTTTTGCACCTGTCAAATTCATCCTCTGGTGAATACAAAATTGCGTATTCGCATTTAAGTGCAAGGTGCCTCAATGAACAAAGCTGTAGTGCGCTCAAAGTCAAAAAACCAGTATCTGAAATTTATTCTGATAATACAAGGTATTTTTGGCACCTATCAACCACTGTGCTGACTGCGAAATTGCTGGATTCTAATTTAAACTGCAAGTTGGATTATCAACAAAGGGTGGCGAATGGGCAAAATTGAAAATGAACGCCTATCTGAAAGTATTACTGTAAATTAAAGTGGAGTTTTGCGCACCTAACAAAGAGACCTGGCAGGTCTACTAAGAAAAGATGTGTCCATTATATAAGTTCAGGCCTGCCCAATATCCAGGATATTTCAATGAGAAACTGTTTAATATATAGCTATTGTGTTGCAATGTCTCACTATGTCTTGGTGAACTTTATCCAGTATTCTTTATAGAGCGTTGTCTGTATTTTTGCCCGCGGACACCCCCCCCCCCGCTCCACCCCGTGACTTTACAGCTGGTAGATTAGATGCTTCCTTTAAAATTCTATACCTAACTACATAAAATCTTCCTATCTCTAATCTAATAAGTTGTAAGGACACAGCAATAGAATAATTTTTCGCTGAGCTGGTTGGACACCGGCAGAGCGCACGTCCTACTGCTATGAGACACTGAGAGACACTGAGGCTGAACAGGAAGGGCTGTTCTATGTAAAATGAGGTCACAGAGGCGTCGCTAGGTAGGTTTGTTCGGGGCACAAGCCCCGGACCAGACTCCCTGTGCCCCGAGTCTTCTGAAAACTTCCGGTTTCAGGTCATTACTTTTACCTGGAGGCGAGGGAGGGGGGCGCCGGACTGCTCACACTTGTGAAGGGAGTCTGGGAAAGCAGCGGCTACTGTCCGGCCCTGAGAGTTTCCGCCCCCTGCTGTCCTCTTATCTCGCCCGAGGAACTGGATCCAGGCAAGAAGGTGAGGAGGAGTGAAGTGAGAGTGGGTGAGGAGCCTTCAGTGTGCTTGAACAATAATTCTAAGTAGTGTAATAAGGGTTGAGACAAAAATAATGTTCCTGAATGTGAAACTGTATGATTTGTGTTGTCCTGTGTATGCAAATGTGTATTTATTGTATTTGGTGCATTAATGTGCGTATGTGTTTGTATTAGATGTCTGTGTGTATGTTTATATGTGTATACGTGTGTGTGTATGTGTGTGTATGTATTGTTTGAATATTGTCTATATGGTATGTATGTCTCTGTGTATGTTACTGTGTGTATGTGTAAGTATATTGGTGTATACACACACATATCCACAATATCACCTCATTCACATCGGTAAAATTATCCTGCCTGTGGTGTCCCTTAGGCTTATGTTAACACGGTGTACTGTGACGTTGTACGGTACGCGCGCAATACACTGTGTGCTTCAGGATGATCGTGCTGTTTCGCACGTCTTCTCGAAGCACGGCAGGGGGGTGTGGAGGGGGAGCAACAGCCAGCCCCATAGACATGCATTGACAGGTCAACTTATCTCCCTATGCAATACAATACGATCGTTTGTACAGCATGGGGGGAGGACGTGTTATCCATAGTTCTTCTATGAGAGCTATGGATTACCGCAATTACGCCCCATCGTGAACATAAACCCTTAGACATGTAAATACAACCTGATGACAAATCATATTTGAATATAATTTTTTTATACTTGCCATTAGTCAGGGTTGTGTATGATTTTAGCTGCTGCAGCCAGGGACTAAGGGTTATGTTCACATTGGTAAAACCATGGGGCGCATTTCGTGGGTATTTGTTGCTTCAATACGCCTGACATGCTCGCCACAATTACTGTAATTCATAGTTCTCACAGAGAGCTATGAATTACATCTCGTCTTTCCGTGGTACATACACATATTTGTACTCGGTGGCCGAGCAAAGTGACGTCACTTCTTCGCGGATTGATTAGTGGGGTGAAATGGACCGGCCCCCCTGTGCTTGGAAGTACGTGGCTGAACGCATGTATTCAAAACACACGGTGTACTGCCCTAGGGTTTGTTCACACAGGCTTATAGTGGACAGGACCTGTGCGCACACGCCTTACGCCTGCTGTTGTTGAAAAGTTATGTGCTCTCCAGCGTTGTAATTTCAGCAGCGCTCCAGCCACCTCCCATCCATTTTCGCTTTCCCCCTGAAAGAAGCGGCAGGTCACTTATTTTTATGGGTGGGTTCTATGTGCAGGGAAAACAGCAGCTAATCCTAGCCCTCACCGCTATGATTTTACCGTATTTGTGGGGGCGCGATACTTTGGCGCATTTCAGCAACAGCTATGTGCCACCACAAATCCGCTGTGTATGTTAACATGAATAATGTTGGGTCCATTACTTTGGCGGGTAATTGCACTTCAATACACCCGAATGTAGAGGCCAAAATTATGGCAACTCATAGCTTGTCACTGAGAGAGCAAACGATTACCTGTTCTTGGAGAATAAATATTAGTGGGAGCTTAGAAGGACGCGCTTGCCACAGTTTTTTTCTCTGTAAAAAAACACATGCCCGGGGGTTTCATGGGGCGTAAAAAACGCCGTGTCAACCCCCCACCGCCTTCTGAGCAAAACTTAACACAGAGCCCGGGCCCCGGATGTTTTGGGACCCTAGCAACGCCCCTGCGAGGTCATGTGATTTTTCCAGCCAATCGAAACCATACACATCCAGTGCATGGACTCACACCACATTCTCACCTTGCACTATTCTGAAAGATTGATTGGATGGCAGCCAGGAATGACAGGAAGCGCCGAAAAATGGCGCGATCTTAATAGATTGATGCGCGATTTTAACCTAAATTATCGCATGATCTAAAAATTTCGATAAACATAAAAACTTTGGCCGATTTCAACTTTTGATCCTCGATAATAAATCGCTCAACACTATTTTGGAGTCATGTTGCATCACCTATTTTTACAGAAACTGGCTGAGAAGTCATAATTTATAAATTTTTTTGGGGTCATCGTTGCTGTGAGATACAGCAATAATCGGGGTCCTTTGGAAAAGACAATGGGGCTTTAAGGGCATTTCTCCCTCACAAATTTAACAGTGCTTTGAGAGTCATATTTAAAATTTTTGGGTCATGGTTGCTGATGAGTTAAAGCCAATAATCGTGGTCCTTTGGAACCTGAAAATGGGGCTTCTAAGTGGCATTTCTCCCTCACAATTTTAACAGTGGCTGAGAAGTCATATTTATAATTTTTTTGGGGTCATGTTGCTGTGAGATACAGCAATAATCGTGGTCCTTTGGAACAGAAATGGGGCTTCTAAGTGGCATTTCTCCCTCACAATTTTTAACAGTGGCTGAGAATCATTTTTTAATAATTTTTGTTTTGGTCGCTGCTTTGGAAATGCAGTAATAACACAGGTCCTATTCTAAAAAATGATGTTTTTCTAATAGACATTTTGTTCTTCAAATTAGTCAAAAGTGGCTCAAGGGTCATGGTATTGAATTTTTGGGGGCCTTTGCTATACATACAGCTATACTCAGGTCCAATTATCAAAAAAAATGTTGTTTTAACAGACATTTGTTTCTTCACAATTGTCAAGAGTGGCTCAAGGGATGTGCTGTCAGAAACCGGAATAGTAGGCACAATATTAATGGACACATATTGGCAAAATTTCTTGTTTGTTGCAAGATCTTTAACATAGCCTAGCGAATCCCTGATTGAGACACACTATTAAATACATTTAAAAAAAGAGAAACAAAGGACATGGTGTGATTCCATCCTATTTTTAAAAATGTGTTTTCTAATTTAAACTACTAAAAAAAAACGTCATGTACAAAATACTGGTAAAAAAAATTACCTCTGAAATCTACAAGATAACAGGAAAACTACCATATGTAGGGTTATTCTGAATACATGGAGATGAGCACGGACAAAACAAAGTAAGAGACAATTTCCTCCAGCGAACGTTGAGTAAACTGAGAAAAAGAATGCCCAGAAAAAGGCACCTGGGTGGAACAGATTTAACCACCAGTTACTTTCTACCAAGTGGAAGCTCATTTGGTCCGCACTCATCGCGATGGGCAAGCGCTAAAACCCAGGTCTTGACTGTGGACTGAGCAAGCTGGAAGGCTTATCTCACACTTCCCCGCTTCCCACTCTGCTTCAGCACGACTGTTTTTCGTTGCTTAGCGTCATAAGGGCAATTTTTAACCGTGTTAAAGATACGGACCGCCAGCCTGGACTTCACCACACCCACCTGTACACTCCCCCTGGCTGCTGAAACCTGCGCGTTATAATGAACATTGACTTAGCCGGTCTCACAACCGCAAACCCCATTGTAAGTACTGGCAGCTACCTCCGTGATAACATATGGCTGACTGCAGCACTGGCTCTCACCTTAGGGCATCAGAGCTTCAATAATTTCTCAAAAAAATCAGATTTTGAAAAAGGGTGAATTCTGTGAGGTAAAGAAGTGTCAAAAGGTTCCAGGCTAGACTCAAATTGCACAATTTGAGGCTTAAAAGTTTCTGGGGCTGGTGTCACTTTGGGGCGCATCATTGATCTGCAGCGTAGTCCTGTCCCTAATCAATGAAGAAGCATTTGAGGAAAAATGAAACCATTGATTTGCTGCTGAATCTGTCTCAGAAGCCAGAGGGCAAATGTCTTCTCAACTAAAATGTGTTTTTGATGAGTGTAGGACATTTGATATTACATTATATGGGTGTGCGGACAATTAACACATCTACACAATGTAAAAAATACCTGTAAAAAACTGCAGGGAGGGGTTGTAGTTTGTATGTTATACCACTTGAAAAAAAAGGCAAAATGGATAATAATGTAAATACTTATAAATAAAACTTCCTAATAAATTCTGTAAAACAAATTCAGTTACCAAAAAATATCAAATGACAGTCAACTGTACAAAATATGCATAGTGACACTTTGATATCTGTGATCATAAACAGGTTTTGGGCTCATGCTGTGGCCCAGGGACAATATAGTCCAATGTCCAGTTCAACTATAATGGTGGTTGAAAGCGCCTTTTTCCGCACTTTTTTAATTCTGGGGTCAATACAGTTAATGGTCATACTATGGTAACAGGACAGATATAGTCAATGCCCAGTGCAACTAAAATGGTGGTTGCAAAGACCCTTTTTGCGGCACTTTTTAAATGTGGCGGGAGTCATGCAGGTTTGGGCTCATGCCAGTGGCCCCCAGACAGGTATATACAATTTTGTTGAAACTAATGGTGGTTGAAAGACTCCTTTTTTTCCGGCACTTTTTTTAAATGTGGAGGGGGCCATGCAGTTTGGGGCTCAAATGCTGTTTCCAGGACAGGGATATTCAATGTCCAGTTCAAGTAAAATGAGGTTCAATCATACTCCTTCTGGCACTTATTAATTTGTGGGTGATGAGCTGGTTTAAGGGTGCCATGCTGTGGTATAAGAAAGGATGTGAATGTCCTGTGAATTTTTTTCTGTGGCTTTTATCAAACCTAAGTTTGTTGCCTGAAGGATGTAGCATGTATCCATTTTGACTGTTTGTGGATGTTATCTCCCAGCTTCTCCGCCCTGTTTGGGTGGAAGAATGAAGGTGTTGTACTCTCCCATAGACTTTAATGGTCATCGGCGATAATCTATTATCGACTATCGGAAATCGTCTTGATTATTGCCGATATTGACAAGCGACCCGATGAAAGTTAGTCAAGGTAATCGCTCTTCACTATTTATTATCCGTATACATTTCAGATACGTGTTTTTTCACTTTTGCCCAGTCCAGCTTTGTTGATAGAGGCAGACCTTGCACTTAAATTTTTCATACAGCAATTTTGTCTCAAAACCTCGCAGGGAATTTTTAGGTGCACAAAAAAAAATAATAACCGTTTATTATCCTAAATTACAGATACTTGTTGTTTCAACTTTTGCCCCATCCACATTGTTGATAGAGGCACCTTAGCAACTTCAATTTTCAATACAAGCAATTTTGTCTCACCGCAGGTGTATTTTAGGTGCAAAAAATACTGTTTTTATATCCGTATACATTTCAGATCCTGTTTTTTTCAACTTTGTTCCACATCCCTTTTGATAAGGCACTACCTTGCACTTCAATTTCAAGTACATCAATTTTGTCCGCACCGCAGGGTGTATTTTTAGTGTCAAAACATACCGTTTATTATCCTATACATTTCTGAACGTGTTTTTTCACCTTTTGCCCAGTCCCGTTTTTGAGTTGATAGAGGCTTCTTGCACTTAAATTTTCAATTCGCAAATTTATGTCCTCACCGAAGTGTATTTTTTAGGTGCAAAAAAACCGTTTATTATCCGTATATTCCATTTCTGATACGTGTTTTTTCAACTTTTGCCCATCACAGCTTTGGTTTGATAGAGGCAGCCTTTGCAACTTCAATTTCAATAATGCAATTTTGTCGTCACCGCAGTGTAATTTTTAGGTGCAAAAAATCCGTTTATTATCCTTATAATTTCAGATAACGTGTTTTTTTCACTTTGCCCAGTCCATTTTGTGATAGAGGCAATCTTGCACTTAAATTTCAATACAGCAATTTGTCATCACCGCAGGTGTAATTTTTTAGGTCAAAAAATACCGTTTATTATCCGTATACATTTCAGATACGTGTGTTTTTTTTCACTTTTGCCCAGTCCAGCTTTGTTGATAGGAGGCACCTTGCACTTAAATTTCAATACAGGCAATTTGTCATTCACCCAGGTGTATTTTTAATTGCAAAAAATAACCGTTTATTATCCGTATACGATTTCAGATACGTGTTTTTTTCCCTTTTCGTCAGTCCAGCTTTGGTGATGGAGGCACCTGCAACTTAAATTTCAATCACAGCCATTTTGTCGACACGCAGGTGTATATTTAGGTGCAAAAAATAACCGTTTATATCCTAACTTTTCAGATACGTGTCTCTTCACTTTGGGCAGCCACTTGTTGATAGAGCACCTTGCACTAAATTTTCAATACAGCAATTTTGGTGTTGATTTAGATTTGAGATAACTGGATTTGCCGTCCTTTTAATAAGACACGTTCCATCCAAAACTATTCATACCCTCTCAAATTTTATCTTTCTAACATGGAGCGAAATTCAGGGTAAGCGAGCAAAGAGGGGGTAGGACAATGAGGTAGAGGTACTAGAAAGTGCTCCTTCCATGCTGGCGACAACATGCAAGCCTGCAGATTTGTCAGTTGCAGGACCGTCAGCCTGTCCATTCGCTGGTCAGGCCCTGTGAATCTCAGTAATGAAACAGCTTGCCAATCTGTCTTCAGTGATTAGATGCTACCTGCATCCAGCATCTATCTCCTCGTCCTCCTTCACGGCCACAAATGTCGTCATCATCATCATCCAGCATCCGTCCAACATGAAGCGAAGCAGCCCAAATGTTAAACCGATGAACCCACCACTGGAAAACCCCATTTTCGAAACCCTTTGATGACAAAATGGGGTTGGGGTCAAAGGCATTTAAAAAACAAGGGGCCCCAAAGAGATGATTTTTCTCTCTCGACGCCCGTTACTGATGCCTCAGAGGGGGGAGAAGGAAGCCTTAACGGCAAAAAACCCAGGCGCGAACCCCTTTGCAGTCCCTTTTTGTTTACCCGAGCCCTGGTTTCAGAATGTCGGGTACGAAGCCCCCTTGTTTGAGATGTGACGACTTTCGGACCAAACTGGTTTTTTCAGCAGAATTTGCTTGGACGCTTCCCACTGGACAGGAGGAAAATGGGGTATTTCATACGGGTCCCGCCTCAAAAAGGGAGAGGGGGCGCAAAGTCCGCTAAATTTTTCCCCCGCCAGGGTCACGAAACCCCCCCCGCTTATCGCCTCAAAAAGGTCCAGACCTCTCAACCGGGGCCTTTTTTTGACAAGCCTCTGATTCCCCAGCGATGTCAAAACCGCCTTTGCCGTAAACGCATAGTAACAAGAACCTTAGGTGTTTAACCACCACCCCATGTCTAGTCCTGCCGAATGAGTTTTTTAAATGGGGGAAACACTTGGCCAAAAAAGGGCCAACCGCGCCCCCTTCCAACCACGTCACACCCTGTCTCCGCCTCCCCCCCCGCCACCACCAACGTTCCTCACGCCCAGTCTCTCAGAGTCATTTTAGGATCAGCCTCCCTTCAGCCTCCCCCCCCGGGTCCAAAACCCCAAAAAACCCACCACCCTTTCTCCTTCCCCAGTTTGACGACCTGCACCCGAAACAGGGGGCCAGTCTACAGCCAGCCTTCTGTCTTCCGGGTTTGGGGGCAAAGAAAAACTTTAACCCAAACCATCCCAAAGCCAAAAACCTGAATGTCGCATTGCCGGTTTTGGGCCCTTTAAATTTTGCCTTTCCTCTGGGGGACACAGATGGTTCCCGCCAGTCATGGCCCTTGCCCGCCCCCAATACCAGATGCCAGCAGGGATTTTTTTGCCAGAAAACCTCCCTGCCCTGGGCCAGCCCCGGTTCTAAAATTTCAAACGCGTTTCTGCATCTGTGTCCGAAAAGCCCTCCCCACCGACACTTTACTGAAGCAGGCAAAGGCCGCATTTTCTCTTGACGCCCTGGGTGACTGGTGGATGTCTCGGGGTGCGGTGGCTCTCAGGCCGCGAAACCCCTTCAAAACCGCAGGAGGTGCAGGGCCTTTCCCCCCAAGTCCTCTGGTGGCAACAGTGCCCCGAGGAACCAGCCTTTGAAATTAATCTGTCTTGGAGACCGTCCACACACAGGTCGAGCTGTGGACCTTCCGCAAGAGACCGAGGCTGGCTGGGTGACAAGAACCTTGTCCAGGAAAGGTGGTGTGCGATAACGTTGAAATCTGCGGCCGCCCTAAGTCGGTGGGCTGGAGCACATCTCTTGCCGGGAAACAGAACCTCTTTTCTAAAGAGCACCCGGGTCTGGACTGCCTGCGGAGAAGGCTCGAGGTCTGATTTCCACTTCCCCGTTTGCACCCTGTTTCGTCATCCCTGCTGCTTTGAAAGCGTCAGCTCGCCTCCCCGTAAACCCATCTCTTTTGTTGACGTGGCAACACGCGAATTCCACCTCCACATGCTTCACGATTGGGGCAGAAGCAAAAAGCCATTACCAGTACGAAGTGACACAGGGCCGAAAAAGCAGCGGTGCGGACCTTGGGTGTTGAGCCACTGAGGGGGGCAAGTGAAAGAGCTCTGCACCATCCTTGCCATTTTTTGAAGAAGCCCCCAAAAAGGTCAGTGCGGGAAAACCCTTGCAGCATAGCATTGTGGTGATCTTTGTTTGAACCGTTAGACACTCGAAACCTTAGGTCCCGCCAGCGATGGGGAGGAAGGACACAACGCGACACGGAGCCTTTTCCCGTCAAACCACAAGGCCCGACAGTTTCTCAAATTTTTTCATCTTCATTTGGCAGGTTCGGGGTCCAGGGGTTGAAGGCGGGGCATCAGCCCCAGGGTGCATCATCTAGCAAGTCAGGGGTTTGAAAGCTTTCCGGAGAAGCGAGAGGAAGAGGGGTTTCCTAACACCACTACCACTCCCTGCCTTGGGAAAAAGTTTGCGCAAAATTTGAGTCGGAGGGAAAAGATGAAGAATCATTTGCTATGCCCCTCGACCCAACTTTGGAAATCAACTCCCTCTCTCACATGAGTGCTTGATGCTCCATTTCCCAACTGATCCTCCATTTAAAGGCCATCAAAATAACAAAAGTTACGGGGGGCCAACCCCCCTGGGTTCCCGGGGACAAAACAAAACTCAGCCCTTTCCTTTCCCCCCACCCAAATAGAGAGTAAAATGCAGGGAAAAGGGGACCCCTTTCGATTGATACTGGAGCACTGTTCGTCGCTTCACGTTCTTCTAAAGCACAGTGAAAAACTCACGACGTAAAAGCAGTAAGTGCCAAGTAGCCTAGCGGCACAGCAGAGGGAAGGGGGCAGAAGCCTAATGGGTACCTCTGGAATCTTTTTTACCACCTCACCAAAGCATGCAATGCAGGGGAACACCAACACACAGAGACCAGCTTAAGATCATAGTGCACGACTATCTGCTCTCAACACCGATTTTTTGTATTGTTCCGACCCCCTAACTTCTGGGTACCCAAAATGGACAATGGGCCCCAGCTCGTCGCCCCCATAGAGGTGTTGTACTCCCACACCAGCAACATATCTGAGCGACCTTCACCAGCTGGAGGGGTCATTACAACAAACCATCCGGCTTTTCCACAAAAATTTGATCGATTTACTTTCATCAAGATGAAAACAGGCATGGATTTCGATAGTTGTGCCCCAATTTCCGAGGTCACCGATTTGTTGCTTTTCTACTTCACTTCCTCTTCAAACAGAAATGGGCCCTTAAAAAAAATTTTTTTAAAAAGATCATTTTTTTACTGCAAATTTTTATTTTTTCCCCCCATTCTTTTTTCTGGGTTTTGGGTGTGAGGAACTGTAAAAAACAGCAAGGTTTTCAACAACACCGATTCCATTTACCACTTTATCTTAAGAAGTTTTTCCCCTTGCAAGGGTTTTGAGGTCATGTTGCTGTAATACACTATAATTAGGTCCTTTTAACAGAAATTGGCTTCAAGGGGGCATTTCTCCCCCACAAATTTTTTAAAATGGCTAGAATATATTTATAATTTTTTAGGGTCATGTTTTCGTGGATACAGCAATATCATGGTCCTTTGGAACAAAATGGGCTTTTAAGTGGGATTTCTCCCTCACAATTTTTAACAGTGGCTGAGAAGTCTTTTTTTAAAATTTTTTTTGGGGTCATGTTGCTTTCAAATCCCAGCAATACTACAGGTCCTATTAAAAAAAAAAATTTTTTTTTTCCCCAGACATTTGTTTTTCAAAATTTGGCAAGAGGGGCTAAAGGGGGTGTTTGGTCTGTCCCAAAAAAAGGGAAAAGGTTTTCCCCTTGTTAATGGACCCCATATTGCAAAATGACTTGTTTTTGCAAGATCTTTAACATACCTAGCAATCCCTTATAAGACCACCCCTTTAATACAATTAAAAAAAAAAGAAACAAAGACATGGTGGGATTCCCTCCAAATTTTTTTAAATTTTTTTTTTCCCAGAATTTAAAAAACAAAAACACTTTTCAAGTAAAAAAATAGCTGGGAAAAAAATTTCCCCTAATTGTACAAGGGAGGGACAGGAAGGGCTTGACCAGAAATAGGTTTTTTCAGAGGAACATGGATTAAGGGAGCACGGGCAGAGGAAAAAAGGGAAAAGAAAACCATTTTCCTCCAGCACGTTGAGTAAAATGAGAAAAAGAATGCCAAGAAAATGGGCACCTGGGTGGAACAGGAGCGTTAACCACCAGTATTTCCAAGTGAAGCTCAATTGGTCCGCACTCATACGGAGGGGCAAGCGCTACCCAGGTCTTGACTGTGTACTGAGGAAGGCTGGAGGTCTTACCTCACACTTCCGCTTCCGCACTCTGCTTCAGCACGACTGTTTTCGTTGCTGCGTCATAAGGGCATTTTTACCGTGTTAATAGATGACGGATGCCAGCCTGGGCTCTCACCGCACCCACTGTAACTCCGGCCCTGGCAGCTGAACCTCCGTGTTAATAGATGACAGACGCTAGCCTGGGCTCTCACCGCACCCACTGTAAGTCTGGTTGTGGCAGCTGGACCTCCGTGTTAACAGATGGCTAATGGCAGCACTGGCTCTCACCGTTAGGGGCAATCAGGAGAGCTTCAAATTTCTCTAAAAAATCAGATTTTGAAAAAGGTGATTTCTGTGAGGTTAAGTAGTGTCAAAAAGGGCACAGGGCTGGACACAAATTGCACAATTTGAGGCTTAAAATTTTCTGGGGCTGGAGTCACTATGGGGTCCCATCATTTGATCTCCAGGGGAGTCTGTCCCTAATCATTGAAGAAGGATTTGGAGGAAAAATGAAACCATTGAATTGATTGGCTGAATCACTCTCAGAAGCCAGGGGGGCAAATGTCTTCTCAACTAAAAATGGTGGTTCAAAGACTCCTATTTCTGGCACTTTTTAATCTGTGGGTCAGACAGGTTTGGGGCTCATGCTGTGGCCCAGGACAGGTATAGTGAATGTCCAGTGAAACTAAAATGGTGGTTGAAAGACTCCTTTTTCCGGCACTTTTGAATCTGGGGGTCATGCAGGTTTTGGGCTCAAAGCTGTGGCCCAGGACAGGCATAGTCAATGTCCAGTTCAACTAAAAAGGTGGTTCAAAGACTCCTTTTCCCAGCACTTTTTAATCTGTGGGTCAGACAGGTTTAATGGTCATACTGCGGTCCAGGACAGGCATAGTCAATGTCCAGTTCAACTAAAATGGTGGTTCAAAGACTCCTTTTTCCGGCACTTTTTAATCTGTGGGTCAGATAGGTTTAAGGGTCATGCTGCATTCCAGGACAGGGATAGTCAATGTCCAGTTCAAGTAAAATGATGGTTCAAATCATACTGCCTTCTGGCACTTTTTAATTTGTGGTTCATGCAGGTTTAAGGGTCAGGCTGTGGTACAAGACAGGGATAGTGAATGGTGTGTGACTTTTTTTCTGTGGCTTTTATAACCTAAGTGTGTTGCCTAAGATGTAGCATGTATCTATTTGACTGTTGTGGATGTTAATTCCAGCTTCTCCAGCCCTGTTTGGGTGTAATAATGAAGGTGTTGTTCCTCTCCCATAGACTTTAATGGTCATTGGCGATAATCTATTATCGGCTATCGAATATCGTCTTGATAATTGCCGATATCGACTATCGACCCGATGACGATAGTCAATGTAATCGCTCATCACTAGTCATGATGGCCAAACAGTTCAACATTAGTTTCGTAATCCTAATTTACCTTAAACAGGTAAGGTATATATATAATATATATATATATATAGTTGAAACCCTAAGTTTATATACACTATATATATATATGAATATATATATATTTGACATAACACACATACATATATTTGATGTAACGCACGCACGTAGAGTGGGGAAAAAAGTATTTAGTCAGCCACCAATTGTGAAAGTTTTCCCACTTAGAAAGATGATAGATGCCTGTAATTGACATCATAGTTAGCCCTCAACTATTAGAGATAAAATGAGAAAACAAATACCAATAATCACATTGTCTAATTTGTAAAGAATTTATTTTCAAATTATTGTTGAAAATAAGTATTTGGTTATCTACAAGCAAGCAAGATTTCTGGCTCTCACAGGCCTGTAACTTCTTCTATAAGAGGCTCCTCTGTCCTCCACCCATTACCTGTAGTAATGGCACCTGTTAGCAGTATAAAAGACACCTGTCCACAACCTCAAACAGTCACACTCCAAACTCCACTATGGTGAAGACCAAAGAGCTGTCAAAGGACATCAGAAACAAAATTGTAGCCATGCACCAGGCTGGGAAGACTGAGTCTGCAATAGGCAAGCAGCTTGGTATGAAGAAATCAACTGTGAGAGTAATAATTAGAAAATGGAAGACATTTAAACCACTGATAATCTCCCTCAGTCTGGGGGCCCACGCAAGTTCTCATGCCGTGGGTTCACAATGATCACAATGAATGACCTGCAGAGAGCTGGGACCAACATAACAAAGGCTACCATCAGTAACCAGGGACTCAGATCCGGCAGTGCCAGACGTGTCCCCTGCTTAAGCCAGTACATATCGGGGCCCATCTGAAGTTTGCTAGAGAGCATTTGGATGATCCAGAAGAGTATTGGGAGAATGTCATATGGTCAGATGAAACCAAATTAGAACTTTTTGATAGAAACACAACTCGTTGTGTTTGGAGGAGAGAGAATGCTGAGTTGCATCCAAAGAACACCATACCTACTGTGAAGTATAGGGATGGCAACATTATGCTTTGGGGCTATTTCTCTGCAAAGGGAACAGGACGACTGATCCGTGTACATGAAAGAACGAACGATGCCATGTATCGTGAGATTATATATATTTATTTATCTATTTATTTTATATATACATATTTGATATAACAACATGGAAGAAAAAGTATGGATCGTACATCCCCACACTATACGTTGATCTAGTGCTTCTCAGCAAAATTTTTAAAATCAACAGAGGTTCTTAGTATACTTTTTGATTAAACAGTATAAGCCCACTTGCCACTTCACGGTGACCTCTTTTAAGTGGGTCCCTACACTAATGGGGACAGCACTGCATGGCGGCCACTAGCACAGCAAAAGCCACACAAATGAGGGGCACAGCCCAGTGGCCCAACAGCACCACTGCTGCCAGACCTAGCCCCCTGGTTCTGGGCTGCACCACCCCACAAGCACAGCATTACAGCAGCAATGGCCTCCATACAACACCACCACCAAAAAAATATATATATTTGATATAACATGTAGAATACAACCTAAAAGATTTGAAGAGTTGTTCTAGAACTTAAAATTGATTGCATTTCCCTGGAATAGATAAACAATGTGTTGTGCATGGTGTACAACCCTTCAGGACATTCACAATCAGTAGAAATAAAAAGGCTATGGTACCCAATATTGATGAAACCAATGAAGAGGCTGTAACACTCCATTATCAACCCCCCATTTATCATAAATTGAATGCCCATCAATTCAGTCTTTTATCAACTCTTTGATCACTTGTACATAGATATAAGATGTTGTGGAGACTTGTAGCATATTTGTCAACAATATGGTTGTGCTTTGAATATGCCATTCTAAAGATCCCATACTTTTCAAACATAAGCTTTTGGATTTGGAGACCTTAGGAGAAACTGAACTTAACCTCTTTCATAGAGGTTAGAACCAATGTAAGATGACATATTCTTTGAGACCTGGCGTGTTATTTTAGTGGAAGTAGCCAACAAAACATAGATATGTTTTGGAAATAAATGAAAGCCCTTGATCAGCAACAACAGTCAAATAGAAGATTTATTTTACTAGATACTCAATTGAGACAAATGTGCCAAAAATATTGCCAGGGTTTACAACAGTATATCATAATTAACTACACTCAAGCAGGGTATGAAGAATGCCATACCATCAGCATGATACAGCACAAATTTTGTAATGTGCCCACCGTAGCTTCAGTTTTCTATCATCAGCTGACATCTGTAGTAACTGATGTAATTTTCTGTTTCTGTACCGATCTACTCCAATGAGCTAATAGTTTTAGATATATGACATTGTGGATTTAGTCCACATGTAGTCTATGTGTAATAAAAAAAATAAATTTGTTATTTTTTGTAAAAATGAAGCATTCATATATTTTGCTGTCACAAATTGAATGATCAAGACATTTTGCATATTTTTTCAACACTTTACTTGATTTGTGTTCAATTCGAAAGTAATTCATTTAATGATGTCTATTACTCTCTTTTATAAAGTTCAAGGTGGAAGTATCAAAGATTAATGAAACATCAATTCTGGATTTAAAACCATTTTAAAACACATTAATTCCAATGATCTGTGCATAAACGTTAATATTTCATGACCTTTTATGGGGTAATTGGATCATCAAATGTCAATGTTTGAAAAAAGAAATTAGTAGTCACTAGTTTATTTGTAATATACTAATATTGCTGTGTATGAAAATAATAGTAACAATAGTAACAACAATAATCTACAAGGCAGAATTGTCCTGCAAGTTAAGAGTGTTATCGTTTGAGCTGTTCAGTTAATTTTCTCAGATTGAGTTTGAAATCCAGGGGCGTGTCTCTCCTGTCAGCAGGCGTGCCTCTCCTCCCAGGAGGCATGTCTGTCCTCACTGAAGACCTGTGACATCATCATTTTCTATAAAGCGGGGGATGCAGAAGGTTGTCTGGATATAACAGCTCTGTAGCCTCCTGCCTGCTTATGTCTGCAGCCTTCAGGCTCCACAAGCACCTGTTATATCTCTTATCACACAAATTACACTGAAAGCCAGCAGCTTTCACTTCTAGTGGTGTTCACCCAAATTGTACTGACAACAGGCAGACACCTTTACTCAACTACAAGGACAAATGTCAGCTTCAAGTAAAGACCTCTGCTTTGTGTCAGTGACATGTGAGTGAAAATGGGGGAGAAGCACTCAGCTTTGAGACAAGACCCTGCTCAACCTGTAATAACTTGGCCTGATAGAGTAGTGGTAGAGTGTTGCTTTACAAGGAAGGGGTTTGGAGTTCTAGTCCCTCACAGAGTATATTTTTTTTTCCACCCTAAATTCTACACATATGTAGAGAGACCTAAAATATATATGTCAATCTCTATAATAATATATATACACATACATAGCTCCTCTATATCATTTCTCATCCCCCAGAATATATGCATTGTATCACATATGTTGGAAGTGCTCGGTGTGACTACTGTGAGGATGGGACACTATATAGGGGAGCTTTGTGTGTGTATATAAATAAAATTATAGATGTTCACACTTATATTTTCATATCTTTACATATTTGTACAATTTATAAAAGAAAAAAAAAATACTGATGGGGCTTGAACTCCGAACCTATGTCTTGCAGGGCTGATCAACTAAGCACTGCACTACACAAGCAGCTTATACAGACAAAGTGTTGAATCCTTATGTTATACACTACAGATGATGACGTCATAAGGAGGCGGAGCTTGCATTATATCTGAGGAACAGAATGCCTTCTTTTCCAAGTAGCAGCTTAAGTACTGGACTTGTGAGGAGGTGAATCAAGCTCTTGGCAAAATCCCTTTAAACAGGCAGTAATTGCACAGATCCTTCACCTATAGCTGGGAGATGTACATAGAGGCAGCAGACCTTGGTTTCACTATGGATTTTAACAGCTCAGAGGGGAGTAAACACAGAGTGTGCAGGCAGCCAATCACAGTGCAGGGGGCGTGGCCGGGGCATTTCCTGTCTAGGGGCGTATCCCAACAGGCTGAATGAAATGTCAGCCAGTCGATCACAGTGCAGGGGGCGTGTCTAGGGAATCGACCAGGGGGCGTTCCGACCAGCAACAGAGCAACAGCAGAAACAGAATACAGATTTACAGAGAAGCTGATATCTGCTAAACCAAGTGACAGAGGTAATGCAACCCAATTACAAAAGTGCTTATTTTTACTGTCCCCATAATCTGAGACATGATCTTTGTAACGAAAAAACTCCTTTAAGTATAAATTGCTTAACCATGCACAGTAAAGACAACTATATTAAGATTCTGAAAGAAATACTCTAATCAGAATGTAGTGTATATACAGTATTATGTGGGGCTTGAACAGCAGACAGAACCTCTATTTTATGCACCACTCACTCAAGCCCTGCACTGGGTATAAGGTAAGTGTGTCAGTTTTGCCTTTAAATTGGACTGACAATTTTACTTCTGTCTTCTTCTACTTTTGTGTTCTCAATGATTTATTGCTGCTGTCAGGATGGTAATGATGTTGTACTGTCTACATCTTTAACTTAACCTTATTAGGTTAACTAAAAGTAAAAAGAGAACAACTACATGCTGAGACAAGAGCCTTTACATAGTTCACTTTGTTGTGGTTAGGAAGAAATGGTGTATTAAGTATGATCTTCACCTAAAGTGTAGATATGAAACTCCCAATTTGTTTTACCTATTTTAAAGTGTCAGACTACAAAATATTCACAATTCAAAAGTTTACTTCCTTTCAAGAAACTTTCCAGAATCAGTTGCCATTTATGTACACAAGGAGCAGCAGAATCTATGGCTTTTATATATTGTGTATACGGTATGTTTTGCCAGTTTGCTTCTCTGGAAAAAAACTGATTCTGATTCTCAGTTGGCCAGGGTTACTTTCACACTGTGTTTAGCAGTTACTTTTATCATATTTGCAAGAAAGAGCATGTACAGAAGAAGATGTTCTGCCCCCTATACCCTCTATAAGAGCTTATTCAACACGCAGTGGAATTAACATGACAGATCGCCGCTGCATTTTTTAAAAGCGCAGCTCGGCTTTTTCTTGAAAATAATTGCATGTAAAACTTTTCAAACGGGGCCGACTCGTGTTGAAACACGCAGGGGCGATCGTCAGGGAAAACCCCGCTGCGTGTTCTCATAGACAGCAGTGATAATCCACTGCAATTGTTAGACCCCTTTTCTTGGGCCCCTGCCGGGCCCCCAAAGGGGATCTAAAAAACACTTGTAACACGGGGAAAAACTCCGTGTAACAATCCTAACTCTGTAGCACACCCCTCAGAACCGGGGGCGGGGAAACATTTAAGAGCAGTACAAAGCTGGGGAATATGCACCCTAAACCCGGGAGAAAATTTTAAACCTTTTTTTGGTTTTGAGAGCTTCTTTTTTGTTTTTCTCGACTTCTCCCCCTCCCTTCCATAGCTTTAGGGTCGAATGTAAAAAAACCCTAAATAAGCTGAAAGTTTCTCTTGTTTATGAAGGCTGACTTATAGCAAATTTTATACTGAACAATGCATTTCAGAGGAGGAAGAAGAAAAGGTGTTTGACAAGTAGAGAAAGAAGCATGTGTCTTTCATAACATATCTCGCAAGGTTTCTTATATTCACTTGTGTTAATGAATTCTGTAAAGATTATTCATAGATTAGTGGAAAAAAGCCATAATTTTTTCCTCAAGCTGTTAAAGAGCTTGTCTCTTTCAAAATGTAGGTAACACTAAATGAAGATGTTTTACAAATATATTGCTTTGTTTTTTTTTTTTTTTTTTTTTGATTGAGGAACTACAAATGATTTGATCACCTCTGAGGGGTCTCAGGTTCACAGGTCGCGGCACAGAACTGCCAGCAGCCTGAGATCTTGTGTGTTATCTGATCTTTCAGACAAAAGACACTAATTACTACTATTTACTTTAGTTCTGAAGATTCTCTGGACCTCAGAGCAGATTGTTTATCTAATTAGCAGAAGTTTGAATACCCAGAGCATATATGCTTGCATGCTAATTACCCACATCCTGACAAGGAAGTGACAGGATGCATGAATGAAAGCTGCTGCTGTTTCTATGAAACAATGTGGTGAGACAACCCCTTTAATTGTTTCTAGGTCTGAAGTTTCAGTGAAGGCAGTTTTCCAATATACTTATTATGAGTAAAGATGGGCGAATTGATTCTAACGAAGTGGAATTCATTTAGAATTTCAGGAAAACTTCGGTTCTGAACAAAGTTGAAGTTTGGGGTACTTCGCGTAACGAAGTGTGCTTTTGATTGATAAAATGGCTGCGAGCACATGGCGTTACATGGGGCAAAGAATTTGGGAGGAAGAAGGGCTTTAGCCTACATGACATGTGCATAGATGAAGCCAATCAGAGACCGGTGGGATTCTGTGACGTCACCGCACTATATAAGTCCGGGCACGACGCTGGGACTTCATACCGCTCTCACTGTACTGATTAGTGAAGGTGCTGCCACGGCTGCTTATGATATCTCTTACTAAAGAACTATTTTTATACAGCAATTTTTGGGGGTGTCACAGCTTGTCTCAGAGGCTGCTTCTTTTAAAACTTCTAATTCTGTTTTTTGTGGGGTATTGGAACTGAAGTCCAGTGTGCGTCCCAATGCAGCGCATATACATTTTAATGCTATCTGCCACAGCTCATTGAAATTCAAGAGGTTGCCCTAAGCCTGTTCCTGTTGTATTCATTTAAAGAAACAGCGTTTTTACAATCCAAATACCACTTCATTTTTGGTTGCCCCAATTCTTTGCCAATTACATCCAGGGTTAATTAAGTGTTGTTCTGCTGTTGTGGTGACTAAAAGAAACCGTCTTTTTCACCACCAAAAAAGACATTTTTCCTGTAGCATAATTACTAACCGAAGTTTAATTACAAGTTTTTCTCTTGCTGTGTACCATAAAATACACACCATTGTAACACCTAAAAAGGGCTGGTAGTTTTTGATTGCTCAATTCTTTTGCGCAATTAACACCAGGGATTAATTAATCGTTGTTCTTGTTTTTGGTGCTAAAGAAACCGTCTTTTTCACCGCCAAAGAAGAAATTTTTGGGCCTGTAGCATAATTAAATATCCGAAGGTTAATTAAGCCTTTGTTTTTTGGCTTTTACATTCAGTAAAATACACAGTGTTTTTAAATGAAAACATACAAGTAAATTTTTCCTGGCCGTTTGTGGAGTGCAATTTATATCCAAGGGTTACCCAAGCTTGTTACTGGGTTCATTTGGGAAAGTCAAATACAGGGTGTATTTATCATATACAGATATCTTCATCAAACAGTGTCTGTACTTTTAGAACAAACAGTATGTCAGACAGAGAGGTGGCAGCTCTTCACCTCGAGTGACAGTGGCACAAACATTCCTGGAGCAGGCACAGGTGCAGCACAGCAAGGGACTCGCAGCAGGGGTCCACTCGGTGAGGCCACAACAGCCGCTTTCATCTAGTGGCCGTGTGTTGTTCAGCAACCCAATGGTTCTTGATTGGTTGACTAGGTCATCCACTTCCTCCCAGATGACATCTGACAACCCCAGCCCAGAGTCGGTGGGAACGTCATGGTTGGCATGTCCCGGGAGCGGGTCAGTGGCCCTCACCTGTCTTCAACCCACCTCGGTCCCATCCGTTTTTCCCCCAGCCAGAGCTCTACTATGTGGTCTGGGGTCAGCGCCACTATATAGCGAGATGAACAATTTGAGGAGGGCAGTCAGCAGCTACTTGCAGCGAAGAAATGGGGCCAATATCCCCTGTTTTTTGCAGTAGGCGGCAAAGTATAGATGTGGAGAGAGGCTTGGGGGGTCATGTTGTTAGGGGTCAGCCTCTGCATACCAAGACCGGGGATGAGGGACAGGGAGTGACGATGAAACACAAATAGATGATGATGTACCCGACCGCACTTGGGAGCGGTGAGGCAAGGACTTCATCACGTCAGGAGAAGAGGGCGTCACTTGCGCGTCAGGCAGCGGCGCCCGCCACAAGTTTGGGGTTTTGTGGCCGTGAGTCAGCAGGATAGCAGCAGTGTGAGGTCGGGAGCCAAGCGGCCACGGGGTAAAAAACCCGCTCCGCAGGTCCATGAAAGTTTCAGCACAGGGGCTCAGCGAGGCAGCGGCGGTAGTAGTCACTCAGTACGGAGCGTTGGCGGTAAAAACAGATACTCAGCGGTGGGGGCAGTTCTTTGCTAAGACACCGGGGGAGCCGAATATGGGTATATGTAAATCTGTGGGCAGAAAGTGAAGCGTGGCCAGGACTAACATTGGCACCACGGCCCTGTGTCAACACAT
The DNA here is from genome assembly GCA_025379985.1 of Phyllomedusa bahiana. Classification (NCBI taxonomy): domain Eukaryota; kingdom Metazoa; phylum Chordata; class Amphibia; order Anura; family Hylidae; genus Phyllomedusa; species Phyllomedusa bahiana. The sequence continues at coordinate 11,769 of JAODAL010010654.1, read as the reverse complement.
GCAGCGTCACCATCCGGTGGCCTGGAGAAACATGGCTCAGAATGTGGTGGTCCATCCTGCCGCCGCAGCAACAGCAACACAGCGCCCAGTGGCACGCATGCCATTGCAGCCAATCAAGGCTCCATCACCTCTGCAGAAGGTAGCTGTTTCTCTTTGACATCATCTCCCGGTCCAATGCTCCTGGCTCCTCACTACTCATGGCGCCAGCAGTCGTTTCAGCGAGGCGATTGCAAAGAGACAACAATATCGTCCAACCATCCTAAGGTGCAGAAGCTGAACGTGCTCCGGTCCAAGTTGTTAGTACTGCATCCCTCCCTTTCCAAATGGTGGACTCTGCCACCCTCAGAAACTAATGGCTTTGGGCCGAGCCGAGATGAAGAGTTCCAAGCCGTAATTTCTTTTCCAAAAAGGCAGTACCAGCACTTCATAAATATGTAGAACAGAAGATGGGCCAATCCTTGAGATTATCGGTTTGTTCCAAGGTGCACCGCGGCGCGGACGTCTGGAGCTGTAACTACGGTCAGGGCCAGTACATGTCCTTTACGGCCGACGGGGTTTAAATTGTGCTTCCTGCCCGGCACACCAAAAACTTGGACAGGAGACGCCGCTTTTCTCCTCCTTGTTGTCAAACTGCGGCTCCTGCGCCAAAGTCCCTCCTCCTCCTCCACCACCACCATCATCTCAGCCTCCACCCAAATGCTGTCCATCATACCACATGTGTAGGCAAAAGCGGTGTCACGCAGTTCTTTCACCTGGCTTGCCTCGGGGAAAAAAAAGGTCACACAGGGGAGGAACTGCTACACGTCATGCAGCAAGAAATCAATGTGTGGCTTTCTCCGCGCCAACTGCAAATCGGAACCATGGTGACAGACAATGGGAGGACCATGGTGTCCGTGCTGCACCGAGAAGGGATGGTCCATGCGCCCTGCATGGCGCACGTGTTCAATCGGGTTGTGAAAAGGTTCCTGAAGTCTTCCACCGATCTTCAGAAGATTCAGAAAATGGCCAGGAAACTGTGCATGCACTTCATCCATTCCTACAAAGCCAGGAACACCCTCCTCGAATTGCAGTGGCAGAACAGCCTCCCCCAACACACTCTGATATGCGATGTTTCCACCCGTAGAAATTCAAGCCTGCACATGTTGGACCGACTGTATGAACAGAAAAAGGCCATTAACGATTTTTTGATGATCCACGCGGACAGGTCTACTCCCCTGTGTAACTTTGATGTCAGCCAGTAACAGCTCATGCTTGACACTTGCCATTTGTTGAGGCCATTCGAGGAGGCGACGTTATTTGTCAGTCGCCAGGACTACGGGATGAATAACGTCATTCCACTGCTTCATGTCCTGGAACAGATGCTGAAAAATCTGTCTGAGCAGGGGACTGGAGACGTGGCGACTACATCTCGCGGCCACATGAGTCCGGTGGGAACTGAAATGGAGGAGGAGGAGGAGGAGGACATTGGAGCAGAAGCATTGTCTGGTGAAATGAGTGGATTTTCTACCCAGGTGACAAGAGAGGAGGAGCAGGAGCAGCTGGAGGAGGTAGATGGAGATGAGGAATACGAGGCAGATGACCCGTAAGCACCGTGGCAGGATACAGTGGAGATGGAGGCAGGGAGCCCCTCAGAGTCACTTGTGCAGATGGCCAGCAGGATGCTGATTTGCCTGGCTAGTGACAGCTGAATAGTCACCATCCGGCAGAGGGATTACTTCTGGCTCTCTACCCTATTGGACCCTCGCTACCGGTCCAAAATGGGAGCCTTTTTCCCAGCTGCTGAGAGGGAGGAAAAACTCAAATACTATAGGGAAATCCTCCGTAGTCAGTTGGCCGCTGCCTATGTGCGGCATCGTCCCTCCTTTGACAGGTCTGACCGGGGGGTTCTTCAGCGCTCACGTACTACTGCCGCGGCTGCTGGGGGAAGGTGGGGGGTAGGAGCAGTACCAGCTCCATCAGCAGCAACCTAAGTCTGGAGTCACTGATGAGCAGCTTCCTTCACCCGCCTAGTGAGGAGGGCAGTCGCCAGCAGCAGCAGCAGCAGTAGGACCTGGAGCAGACCCTGAACCAACAGGTGGTGGCCTACTTGGACAGCACTCTGCCACCCCAGTTAGAAGATCCTCTGGACTACTGGGCAGCCAAACTGGATGTGTGGCCGCAACTTGCCGAGTTTGCAGTGGAGAAGCTGTCCTGCCCGGCCAGGAATGTGGCATCAGAGCGGGTGTTCAGTGCGCCGGGGGCCATCGTTACCCCAAGGAGAACCCGCTTGTCCACCGGGAAATGTGGAACGACTGACCTTTGTCAAGATGAATCAGGCCTGGATCGGCCAGGATTTCCACACACCAATGCCTTAGGCATCAGACTACATCAGCCATGACGCCTCACCCAAACTGTGAGAAATGAGTCTGGGTTTAAACTACCTGCCTGATGCCACACATCTACTGACAGTTTCTCCATCAGCCTACCACCATCTTTACCAGAGACTGGTATTGCCACCCACCTCCACACTGTCATTGTGCCACTCTCTGACCTCATGCTGCTGCTGCCGTCACCTCCACGTTCTGTCATTGTGCCACTCTATGACCACATGCTGCTGCTGCTGTTGCTGTGACATCCACACTGTGTAATTGTGCCACTCTGTGGCCTACTCCTGTTTTTGCCATCTCCAGAATGTCATTGTGCCACGGTCTGACCTCATGCTGCTGCTGTGGCTGCTGCCGTAACCTACACACTGTGTCATTGTGCCACTGTCTGACCTCATGTTGCTGCTGCCCCTGACCTCCACACTGTGTCATTGTGCCACTCTGTGGCCTACTCCTGTTTTTGCCACCTCCAGATAGTCATTGTGCCACTGTCTGACCTCATGCTGCTGCGCTGTGACCGCCACAAATGTGTATTGTGCCACTCTGTGGCCTACTCCTGTTTTGCCACCTCCAGAATGCCATTGTGCCACTGTCTGACCTCATGCTGCTGCTGCCATGACCTCCACACTGTTTCATTGTGCCACTCTGTGGCCTACTACTGTTTTGCCACCTCCAGATTGTCATTGTGCCACTGTATGACCTCATAATGCTGCAACCGTCACCTCCACTCTCTGTCATTGTGCCACTCTGTGGCCTACTCCTGTTTTTGCCACCTCCAGAATGTCATTGTGCCACTGTCTGACCTCATGCTGTTGCCACCGTCACCTCCACTCTCTGTCATTGTGCCACTCTGTGGCCTACTACTGTTTTGCCACCTCCAGAATGTCATTGTCCCACTGTGTGACCTCATGCTGCTGCTTCCGAGACCTCCACACTCTGTCATTGTGCCACTCTGTGGCCTCTCCTGTTTTTGCCACCTCCAGAATGTCATTTTGCCACTGTCTGACCTCATGCTGCTGCTGTGGCTGCTGCCGTAACCTCCACAATGTGTCATTGTGTCACTCTGTGGCCTTCTCCTGTTTTTGCCACCTCCAGAATGTCATTGTGCCACTGTCTGACCTCATGCTGCTGTAGCTGCCGTGACCTCCACACTGTGTCATTGTTCCACTCTGTGACCTATGACTGTTTTTCCACCTCCAGAATGTCATTGTGCCACTGTTTGACCTCATGCTGCTGCTGCCATGACCTCCACACTCTGTCATTGTGCCACTCTGTGGCCTACTCCTGTTTTTGCCACCTCCAGAATGTCATTGTGCCACTGTCTGACCTCATGCTGCTGCTGTGGCTGCTGCCGTAACCTCCACACTGTGTCATTGTGCCACTCTGTGTCCTACGCCTGTTTTTGCCACCTCCAGAATGTCACTGTGCCACACTCTGACCTCATGCTGCTGTAGCTGCCGTCGTCAACTCCACACTCTGTCACTAATTTTGCCACCTGAGCTCTCAGCTTGCTTTTTTCCAGCTTTCGCTGGCATGACTTTATCAGTTTTGCCCTCTTAAGTGCCCAGGGAATTTTATAGTGAAGCGATTCTAAGAGCGGCGGCAGTCATCTGTGTGTCATACTAAAACACAACATTGTATGAAGACCAAACCAAGCTCCCTCTGCATATTTAAGCATGGCACAATGTTCTACATCAACCTGCAGGCTCTGTGCATCCTGGAAATAGCTGTTTTTTAGCGTGATTCGTCCTGAAGTAATTCGGACCGAAATGAATTTTGTCAGGAAATTCTCTAATTATGAGTAATAGAAATTTTACTGCCATTTTGTTCTCTCATTCATATTAGATCTCTTCTGAGATGGTTATTTTGAAATTCAATTATGTAATATGCAACATGCTACTGGGTAAAACTATGGCTGAAAATGACTTGGGGTGGATTTCAATACCAAAAAAGGTTATCACTTGGTTATTACTTGGGTTTTTCAGCTTGGAAAAAGGACGGCTTAGTGGTGATTTAATTATCATATATGAATATGTAAAAGTACAGTACACAGATCTTTTGCATGATCTTTTTACACCTACATCTGTAACATTGACAAGGGAACTTCCTTTACATCTAGACGAAAGAAGGTTTTATCATCATCATAAATGAGGATTCTTTACTGTAAAAGTGGTGAGACTATGGAATTAACTGCCACAAGAGGTTGTGATGGTGGATTTATTAAACAAGTTCAAAAGGGTTTTCAAATTTTTAAATTACGTGTTAAAGTGGTTTTCTCTCAGCAAATATTAGCGTTCAACATAAAGGGACAGTTGAATGAAGACTTTTTCTAAGTACATTGGTCAGTAGATTTATTTATGAGATAAGAGCGTTTTTTATGTACTTTGAAGTGTTTACAAGTTTCTATAGATGTCTGTTATCTGAGTAACTGAGAGCAGGGAGTGATGTCACCCTACTGATGGACTGAGATTGAAGCAAACTAATTATGTCTAACAAAATTAGCTTCGCTAAACAAAAGGCATGTGTGCTGTGAAGACCAGAAAGCATGGCTTTATCTGTAATCTTGTTAGAGATAACAATCTCCTGCACTGTCACTAGAAGTTGAATATGCAGCACTAGGAAAAGACTTAGGTAAGTTAGGGGTTTGCAACTTTGCCAAACCTTTGCTTCCAGATTGAAGTCTTTATGTTTTTCACACTCAGCTGTAGTATAATGTTGTACCGTGTTTCCATAGAAAGTATAGAAGAGGAAGAAATAGGGTACCTTTTAGAGGCTAAATGAGTATATTTATGGTGGGCTTTTCGGGAATAGCTCCCTTCTTTAGACTTTTATATACAAAGAAATTGAAAATTCACGGGTTTTTATAAAAACAAACATGGGCCTTCAAAAGGGTTTTAAATTCTTAACATAACAAAATGCAATATAAGCAAACAAGTCATTTACAAAAAAGGGCAAACAAATTTAAATATTTGGAAAATTGTGAGGCTGACAGAGGGGGCAGTAATCTGCTCTTATCTCACAGCCATCCGTGTAATTTGTGGCCAAAAACATTCACATAGTTTACAAAAACAAACATGGATATTTAACCCATTTTGCAGAGTCTAAATTTTTGCTTAATTTAAATTCCCATTCCCTTTTTCTCCCTCTGCGTTTAAATTTTCCCATTAAAACCACAATCTTTAAATCTTTAATACGTGGTCCTCTCTGGGAAGTGTTGTGCCACTGGGGAAGATCATTTTACTGTTATAAATATGAAATTATGTGGTTCATGCCTGCTGAGTCTTTTTCCCTGTTTCCCCCCCATAAAGGCCTGTGGTCGGGCATTGCGCAAAAAATAAAGATCACCCATTGGGGTTTTCTGATTATGTTGCGCAACCCACCACAGGGCCTTTATTGGGGGGGGGAAAACGGGGGAAAAAACTCAGCCAGGGAAACTCACTAGATCACTATTAAAACGTAGAAAATGATCTTCCAGGGCACAACACTTTTCCAGAGGGACCATGTATTAAGATCTAAGATTGTGGTTTTAATGGAAACTTTTAAAACCGAGGGGGAAAGGAATGGGAATTTAAAATTTAAGCAAAAAATTTTAGACTCCCCAAAATGTTTAAATTCCCTGCAAATTTTATGTCAAAATAATGTGAAATGTGATGGCCAAAATTACACGTGTGGGGTGGAATAGCGGCAGATTACTGGACCCCCTGTCATGCCTCACAAGTTTCCAATAGTTAATTGTTTGACTGTTTTAAATGACTTTTTTGCTTATATTGCATTTTGTTATGTTTAAATTTAAGGATCCTTGAAGGGCCAGCTTGTGTGTATAAAAACCTGTGAAATTTTTTATTTTTGTAAATCATCTATGTCTGAGGGGAGACTAGTCATCTCGAAAGTCACCTATCAAATATACTACTTTAGCCTCTAATAGTTGCATCGCCTGAATCTTCTCACTCTTTTCACACTCAGCTGTCATCTGTCATGCTTTCTGTCCCCTAAAACATCTAACGGCGAGACAATCTAGTTTGTTTTAGAGGATACACATTTCATATAATTATTCCATTTGACTGCTTGTTGACTGTCCTATTTAGTCTGTTGTAGTCTTGAGTTCCTCAGCGTTGTTACAGTATGATACAATTCGTTTTTCATTTACTTTAGAGGAAATGTATGGCTAGCTGCAGCTTTGCCAGAGCAAACAGCTGAACTCCATGGGTATCAGAATCCATATATCCAAAATCCGCGAAGCAACCCATTATATTTCATTATATTTGCATTCTTAATTCTCACCTTGTCTTGATCTGTGACAAGCATAAGTAAATGAACTTATAAATATGCTAAATATACAAAATTGCTACTAAATAATTAAGACTATAGTGAAATACAATAACATATGTGTAAAATACTGAAATATGGGATAACTGAAAATGGAAACAGCTATTATCTTTTGTCTCCATAAAACAAAAATAGATAAGTGGTAGCAGGTGTTGGGAAAAACAATGATTTTAAAGTGGTAATTTTAAAAAATTGGATTTGCTTTTAATTAAATCACCACAATTGGATACAATGGGTGTATATGATGGGCTTTGAAGGGAAAATAACTCTCACAAAAGGAACCAAGCATAGACAATAATGCTTTAGTGATACATAAGGATAAAGAGGATGCAGGGAAGTATCACAGCTGATCTCCAGTAAGTGCTTTTGACATTAGCTTACTAAAATAAAGTGAGGTGAAGTGCCTTCTTATAACAACATTCAATGGAAGAGAAAATAGATAAATGCAGCTTAAATTAACTTCAAATGAGGTTTTCAAGTGAAAAGACCAATAATATTAAAAATAATTAACCTGTATAGTCTGTTCAGGACACTGGATCATACATTTATGTCATAAATAGACCCTGTATACATAAATCTACGTCATCATGGGCTGAAGTTAGGGGCCTTTTATTATCTCTTAGATTTACAGCTTTTTTTATTTTTTTACTTTTTTTATCTTAATGCAAGGATCTCTGTCAAAACACTATAAAACTGGACATTCTGGGCCTTATGTATGAAAACTGACTCTGTCTTGCCCATAGCAACCATTAAAGTTCAGCTTTCATTTCATATAGTGCTCTGTAAAAATAAAAATAAATAGAGGTCACGCACACCTGGAGAAATATGGGGGAAATGCAGGAAAGTCGGGGGTGCTCAGTGGAAAGGGGTTGGATGGACCCGACAAGCACTAATAAGAAAAGATCCATGGCACACTGATATGATGCAAAATTTTTAAAAATTTATTGTAGATAGTGGATCGATAGATCATACAAATAACACTGGAAAAATAAAACCTCAGCTGTGACTGGTTACTATGGACAACAAGAACAGTCTTACTGCTAGATAGTTTTCATACATAAGGCCCTCTGTGTATGCTGCAAATTCATACAATTAAATACAGATTTCTGAACAAGGTAACCAGAAACACACAGACAATAAAGGTAAAGTACAAATGTAGAAAGTTCTGACTTAACTATTGTTAAAAAACATGGTGATAGCATAGTGCACCATCCTATAGTTCTTAATGTGCTAAGAAAATAGCAAAGAGCCCCAAATGAATGTTCACGTATAAAACTTATAAAGATAACGCACAGTACATGTAGCCTCAATGCAAGTTTTTGTGCACCAGAGTGCAACAATTGCTTTTCCTTGATAATAAACTACAACTAAATGTATTCAGATTTTGATTATACATGTCTCCTGAGATTTGTGGAAGCATCTGTAGTAAGAGGTTAGAGTTATTTTCATACATAACACTATATCACCTATTCTTTTTAAAGTTAAAACAGACAACAGATTAACCTCAAATTATTTTTGCTCTTTTTTTAAAGAGCCCCCATAAATAGTGCCAACTAAATGCACACACTTGCCCTCATATACTGTGCAGACGTAGACCTTACAGTGGAACCATATGCCCCCAATAAGCATCAGGTACATGCTCTCCAGGGGCGTAACTAGAAATTGCTGGGCCCCATAGCAAACTTTTCAATGCCCCCCCCCCCCCCCCCATAAAAAAAAAAAATAGCATATCACGTGTACTCTTGTAATTCTTTGTTCACATATGTATTAAAGGTTGAGTTTGGAATCTCCGTTGCAGCAAACTGTGCTGATTTTTCCATCTAAACGACAGACACCATTGCAAAAACCCTACAGACCCATTGTAATTAATGGGGTTTCTATCAGGCACAGTGGGTGTCCATTGTGAAACGGATCCTTTGGCATCCATTTTCACCTTTATGTTTGTTGGAGTTTTCGAATGAAGCCCTCTGATGCAGATATGAACCAAGCTGATAAGAATTATCGGCTTCTGGAGACTCAACCCTTCCCAATATATTAACATTAATTTTTATTCCGATATTTATTGATACGTATGTAGCATAACGTTATAGCTGGGCATGAAACCCTTTTAGTGGGTTGTCAATCTTAAAGGTGTTGTCTCATTACGAGCTTTCAGCGTGTCTGTGTCCCTTGTAAGTTGAACTTAGGGTCGTGCTTGATTGTCTGTCTGTTCTTCTCCCTCTCCCCCCTCCCATCAGCACACGGGCAGCAAAGTAACTTCCTAAAACAGGGGGGGAGGGGGTTTGCTCTCAGAGTTCACCCTTGTGTGTGCCTGCCTAGGTCTGTTGCAGGAGAGGGCGGGATCTAGGAGTGTAAGAGGAATATGAAGCTGTGTGCAATAGAGCAGAGGGGATGCATGTGTTCCTATATCCCCTGCTTAGCTTACAAGTCTCCACATCTCCAGCAACAACAAGGGCAGTGTTACTAAAACTCAGATGTGTCCTCCTAATACAGGAGAACATAAAGTATTCACATGCCTGATTTTTATAGTATTAATAGTCACCAGTTCCAAAGACATATCATGATTATAGTAACAGACAGGGTCACTGCTGTCACATCTACCTGTGAAAGAAGCAGGAGGAAGCAGGGACACACAGGGTTAATTTCCCGGCAGCTGGACACAAAGCCAGATTCCCCCCCCTCCCCCCTCCCTCCTCCTCCCTCCACTACAGAACATTCTGTGAGGGGCTCTCATCTCTGACCTGTCTCAAAGGTGATGAGTCATTCAGACCTGACAGCCGTAAGATAAGGGTCAACGGTCGCTACTTAGAGATTTTAGAAGCTGATGTAGTAATACTAACCAGGCTAGCTCAAAAAACAAATAGAACATTTGTAAAAGAACATATAATTTCAAAGCTGCTTGTTTTTTAAAGATCTTTAAATTAAAACCCAATCATTGTAGCGAGACAACCCCTTTAAAGTAAAAAAAAATTAGGTTCACCTTTGCACTTGCTGCCGTTCCAGCGCTGAAACTGTCGGCAGTGTTCGCTGGTCTGTGTTTACTTCCTTTAATGTATTTGCTACATAACCTCTGCAACTAATTGATGGCTTCAGAGGTCAAGTGAAATTATTGCTCATGCACCATTCACTTACTAGTGTTGATAATAAGAGAATGGCAAGTGGCCACTGAAACCACTAATTGGCTGCAACAGTCATGAGGGAAATACAGAAAAGTGGTGACAAACTAGAGGACACTGGCGCTGGAACCGCAGTGAGTGCAAAAGTGGTATAATTTATTTATTTTAAACATTTGTGGTCTATTATTATTTCAGATGGACGACCATTTTAAAGCCTGTTGTATTATTTTACATGTTTATGTGAAGAACTTTATGTAGAACTTCAGTCACCCAAGCCCTTTTCTTCACCCATACATCCATCCATTGCCACTCACTATAGTTATACAGGTATACACACAGTGTACACAGGATTATGTATATACTCAGATGCATATGCCTGCCCCTGCACAACTGCACACATGCCCAATGTACCTACAAACACACACCTATCTCTGTAGCCAGGTCCTTTGTACTGTCGGCAACTCCTGTGTCCTCCCGAGCTGGGGGGAGAGTAAGAGCTCAGCACTGTCATCCTGCAGGCAGCAGGGAACAGAGCTGATAGTTCCTTGTGCAGAAAGAGAGTGGGGGCAGGGGCTGGCAGAAGCCTGCTAGAATAAAGAGGAGAGTCTGCAGGACCAGAGGGACTTCTGATCGGCTGCTCCTGGACAGCTTTCTTTTGCTGAAGCAGATGCTGGACGGGACTGAGCACGAGCAGAAGTGGCTGCTTATAACCTGCAGTGTCCCAGCGCTCCTACTGTGCTGCATCACCTTCCAGTCCTGAACTATCCTACACATGTCACATTCCTAAACATCTAACTGCCGACAGGAGTCCCAACACATGAAATACATGACCTGGTGAGATGCCGTCCCCTCCTTCCTGCTGCCCTCGCTGCCTTGGTCAGAACTGCACAGCTCCCTGTAATAGGAGCTGCTACCTCTGCTACAGCGGTAGTTCTGCTGAGACAGTAAGCTGTATGAGCCATAGAGTCTCTGATACTCACTGCAAGCTGCCTGGCAATGTGTCACTCCCCCCTCCCTCCTGTTCTGTTCCGACTTCTTCACTTCAGCATCTTCACAGGAGGGGGCCCGTAGCGTGCAGAAGACAAATCAGTGATAATGCTCCCCCACCCGCTCTGCCCGGACTCATAGTGAGTGATGACATCATCTCACAGGGCCCAGGGACTGAACTACCAGGCAAAACTGCAGCTGCTACGGGGCGGGGCCCCCCTAAGGACCCAGGCCCCGTAGCAACTGCTTTGTTTGCTACCCCGGTAGTTCCGCCCCTAATCTTCTCTAATAAACAAGTACAATTACATGACATCTATATGCAATGCCCAACACATGCCTACTAAATGGTTAGTCACACTCCCACATATAGAACAGATGTCATTGTTATCTAATGATCACTTTTCTGACTGCTTGCAGGTTACATTTACTTTATTTATTGCACTTTTGCATTTTACTCCACCCCTTAATACAGTATATAGTATTTGTAAAATTAGTAAAATAGTAAAAAGTTATACCACTTGCTCTCTAAAATATTCCATATCATTTATTCCATTCATTAATGTTTAAGCTCTTTATCTTCATCAGGACATTCTTATATAGTGTGTATCAGATTTGAGCCCCCTTTATTATATTTATGTCCCCTTTTATTCTGACCTCCACTGTTCACTTCTGAACTTAGCGGGACATGTATGTTTTTTGGCGCCCAGGCGCCATTTATTTGCACACTATAGTAGTGTAGAATGTGCCTGAATATATGAACCTGTTCTACTGCGGGTCATAGATTTAGCGATTTCTAGCTACAAAGTGACACTTCTGGCTTAGATAAACCACTTTTAAAGTGTTCTACCTGTTGCAGCAGTAATGCACCTGGATTTGCCATACTAAAGCTATAAATGTGTAGCCTCGTACCGTTGTAGTGCGACATACCTCCTGCACGCCCCCAATCCGGCAAATTTAAAAAATCCCCAACCCTCCCC